>LGRX02033826.1:0-85413 GCA_001247695.2 Cymbomonas tetramitiformis | reverse complement strand
CGCGCTCGAAGGCACGGGCGCAGGCTGGGAAGGCAGCAGACGCGCGGGAGGGGGGCACTCTCTGCGGTGGAGATGGGAGCGGTGGAGCGGCGGTGACCGGGGCGTCAGTCGAGGGGGGGAGGCGCTGCACGCGCTCGAAGGCACGGGCGCAGGTTGGGGAGGCGGCGGACGCGCGGGAGGCAGACCTCATCGGCGGTGGTGGAGAGGGGAGCAATGTGGCGGCGGTGACCGAGGCGATGGGCGAGGGGGGAAGAGGTCGCGCGCGCTCGAAGGCACGGGCGCAGGCTGGGAACAAGGCAGCAGACGCGCGGGAGGGGGGCACTCTCTGCGGTGGAGATGGGAGCGGTGGAGCGGCGGTGACCGGGGCGTCAGTCGAGGGGGGGAGGCGCTGCACGCGTTCGAAGGCACGGGCGCAGGCTGGGGAGGCAGCGGGCGCGCGGGAGGGAGGCACTCTCTGCGGTGGAGATGGGAGCGATGGGGCGGCGGTGACCGAGTTGATGGTTGAAGGGAAGAGGCGCCGACTGCGGGAGGGAGGCATGCTCGACGGTGGAGAGGCACGGGAGGTGATGAGAGGAGGGATTGAGTGCCCTCGTCCTGTGCGGCACCGTCGGCCAAATCTCACCAAGGTGGCATCTAGCCTTGCGTGCAAGCGCCCTCGTCGGTTGGCTCCTTCCCGTGACGCAGTTGAGACTCGGCCAAACATGTCATGGATATGCTCCCAGGCTCATATGAAGAAGGTGACGAACCAACGACCCTTTCAATTTCTAGTCCTCTTGGATGAGGTTATGTTGTATGTGTTGTTTATGTAGCGCCCAAGGATGACACGCACTAGGCTCTTGGACGCAGCGCATCTATATGTGTCAAATAGGCCATAGGCTGCCCCACATCACGGGGCAGCCCTTTGGGTTGGTTGCATTCTGTATCACGCGTGCCAAGCTTATGGATCAACCGCCAAATGTCGACACGCGCCGGGCTAGTTGACCAAGCGTTGGTATATGAAACGCGCCTTCAAGTTCTCTTGAATGAGCCTATGTTGTTTTGCTTGTTGGTAAGTGACTCCGCATGACATGATCTAGGTCATCATTGTTTATGATTGTTTACATATTGCCCTACCGCGTGTTCTTTCCAGGCCTTGAAGCTCTTGAAAAAACATCGTTCTGACGGGCAGTAGCGGTTGGTTTACTGCCAAGACGGTCAAAACGACGGTAAGGCACCTTCTAGGGTCTCATGTGTATTATTCGTGTCAATACAGTAGGTTTGGTACAAAGTGCTATATGCGAAGGATGTTCGTTATCTTTGTGTGGAAGTGGTCGATTGGGGGTTGTGCCAGACCATTCATTCGACACGGTCGGAAAAGAGCTCGGCATGAAAATCAACTTGCGCTGCGTAGTTAACCCAAGCGCCGACTATGTGATGGTGCACGAAGACGCCATCCCTAAGACCGAGATACGCGCAGCCTCCGAGGAGATTTTGAAGGGAGAGGTGCACCAAGAGTTCCAGGACGGGTTTGGCAAATGCCCAATGGCTATACGCCACCTGAGTCCTCCTTGCCGTACCCTCGGTGGGCCCCCCTTTAATTTTGTTTAGGTCATGCTACGCAATTTAAACTTAATGTATTATATAATTAACGGAAGATGTGTGGAGGGAGGTCCATCAGACGCACGCAGTGATGTTGGTAAGGTGTTGTACCAAGTGTCTCATTTTGGAGGCACAACGGTGACTGGGAAGAGGCAAAAACAAGGAGCTGCGCTCGCATTGGCCTTCAAGTCATTTGAGGTATTCGTCATTGGCCGCCTTTGGATCTCAAACATCCGTGCCCCTTGTACTCTCCGTTCGTCGTGTCTATCGCCGACATTTCAGAATTGCCTTGATTTTCTGAAGTTGATGTGGAGGAGTGGGCCGCAGGGAGCTCCGGCACAGAGGGCTGTATTGGAGCGGGTTAGGGACCACGCCAGAAGATTCGGCGTGGCCCCCCCAACTTCTTGTGAGCCACTCATATACTGCGGTTTGCCAACCGAGGAAGAGTGCAGAGGAGGGGCACTCGAGTACGGGGGGCGCCTATATAGTGATGGGCTAAAATACCGTTGGATGAGTTACTCAAGGCCGGTGGGG
Source organism: Cymbomonas tetramitiformis (assembly GCA_001247695.2). Lineage (NCBI taxonomy): Eukaryota > Viridiplantae > Chlorophyta > Pyramimonadophyceae > Pyramimonadales > Pyramimonadaceae > Cymbomonas > Cymbomonas tetramitiformis. The sequence continues at coordinate 83,301 of LGRX02033826.1, read as the reverse complement.
GGGAAGCAAAACTTCCACGCCGATGGAAATGGCCAAGATGCAGACACTCTGTTGGCTGTACTCGGGTCCGAGGCGAGCGATGAGGACGGCCGCGTCCCCTCGGCGGTGTTTATGCTCGCCGACGCAAGGAAGCCCCCATTCTCCGGCGAGTTTTTGCTTGTGCCGTGTATTCCAGGCACGGCATTGCACCCCCTTTCATCGGGCCTCCCATGGGTGCACATCACCATGAATTGGTCAGGGTTGTCGGTGAGTCTTAGTGGTACCTGCTAGCACTTGGTTGCACTGAATATAAGTAATCTGCCACTAGTAGTCGAAACGTTGCCATCACTTAATCTGTGTCACAGTGGCACCGGTCTCGGTGAGTCAAAATCTCTCTACGTTACAATTTAGACATTTCTGTTTTGCTCGAATCCTCATTTGCCAAAGGCAGGCACTGCAATACAATTCGTAAAAATGATTTTGTAAAGTGTTTTAAATGCATTCTGTGCATTACAGTGCTTTCTAAATTCAGCTTTGATGAGATGTTCAGACCGTCCGTGCAAGTCATCAAAAGGAAAAGAGTCCTCTGGGTTGGGAGCGGTGGGAAGAGCAAAAGGAACAACGCTTAACAGGAGTGTCGGTTCGTGTCTACTTGCACATCCTGTTTGAGTCACGGAGCTACATTGATATGGCAGTCGGCTCTAGTGTGTCAGGAGTAACGGATTACGAAAGTCTGAAACCACAAAAATTCCGTTTCACTCCAATTCGAACATAATGGCGTTTGTCTCGATGCAGGCTTCGTGGTGTGCCTTGCCGGCAAGCTAGCTAATGGCGGTGAAATTTTGTCTCGTCGCCCCACGTGGTGCAGTCTGGCAGCGCCAGTCAAAGTTAAAGTTACAGTTGCCGCAGAAAACCTCGGGTTGAGGGTTTTGTTTGTAGTTACAGCGGAATAGAATGGAGGATAATCGTCTTCGTCTTTTCCTATTGCTTACTATACTTCGTTCGTCTACTGCCTTTTTTCCGTGTCCTATTCCGATCGAAGCCCCTCCTCTTGATTATGGCTTCTTGGCGTTCCCTTTCTTCGCACTCGATCTCCTCAAGGGTGGGCGCGATCTTGAGAAGCACCATTGGCAAGGCACTTGGTGGCACGTTGAGATGCCCTCCGATCGCACCACCTCCGCACATTGGGTTGACGCTTTCCGTATGGACAAGCCTTCTTTTGAGATGTTGTGCGTGGAGTTGACTCCTCACATCATCCAAGCTCGAGGTCCTCTCGTGGATGTCCGATTGTGCACCGCGGTTTGCTTGCACATATGCGCTCACAACACGTCGCACAACGTGATTGAAAAGCTTTTCGGGATCGGTAAAAGCTCCTCTCACCGGTACTTCGAGATCGGAATATCCGCTTTGGTTGAAATACGTGGTGCTCATGTCTATTGGCCATCGTCAAACAAGGAATTCAAACGCATCGCCAAACGTTTTCGTTCTCATCGTGGTTTTCCTAACGTCGTGGGCGCTCTCGACGGTTCTCACGTCAAAATTAACGAGCAAGACTCCTTGGATTGGTTGAATAGGAAGGGCTATTATAGTATGCTTATCCAAGCCATATGTGACTTCGACATGATCTTCATGGACATCGTCGTGGGTTGGCCCGGAAGTGTGCACGATGCTCGCGTGTTTCGCAACTCCGGCGTTCATGAGCGCGGCAATTCCAACAAGTTATTTCCTACAAAGACTTCTTCCCGCTTCTCTTGCGGCATGCGTGTACCTTGGACCATTCTTGCGGACTCCGCCTACCCCTTGCTTCCATGGTTGCTTACTGTTGGATATACCCCTAGGACTCGGGATATATACACTCAGTGATAGGTTTTCTCAGAATGTGTTAAAGTTGATAAGTTAACCCGATATAACGGGCATAAACAGTTAGGGTTCGGGTTCGGGTGACAGTCATACACACTACTATAGGAAGAGTCACAAAGCAAGCGGTGTGACTGTTCCAGCACACCACCTAGTGTGGTGACTGGCCAGCCGAAGGTGAAACCTGCGAACAAACACCATCTACAGCGGTGGAAATTGGGCTCTAAGGGAAGGCCTGTCCTTTCTGGCAGGGCGGTTCCCAGTCAAGAGTTGTAAATCTGAAACCGGTCCGTGATCGGACCCCTCTGCACATACAGCTACGGTTAATCTCACTGTGCAGGAGCGGCATGATTAACTGTCTAGCCACTAGTTGGCGGTGGCACTGCTGTGCCAGTCCGCAGCACAGCCATGGTGCCGTGAATTGAAGTTGTCGATGCCGTGTTTGAATCATTCGTGGAGCCAGAAAAGGAATCTGAATTTTGTCGATCGTCGTGCACAGCCGCATGCTTGGTCTCCAGAGCTCTGCTCCTCGTCATCGGACGAGTACGGCGGTGGCGGGTAAGGTGGTGACTGTGGAACATAATCAGGGTCGGGATTATACAGCCACGGCGGCCGCGGGACATTGCGGAGAGTGTGGAACCCCTGTCGCAGCTCCCGATACCGCGTTTGCCGATGCGGCGGAATAGCAGCCGGCGCCGCAAAAGTGAATGCAGGCTCGTTGATGGTTGTCTCAGCAGCACCACCGACCTCCAGGCCGGTGTGGTCCGGTGCACATGCCTCGCCAGGGGCGGCAGCTGTGAGTGGCGCCGCGGTGGCGCATACACAAAAGAACGCACAAAGCATTACCGCAATCGCCGAAGAGCGGGCAAACCCCCAAGGCGGTGCACCGCATCCCGGACGAGATGCCGTAGGGCGCGGGACCGCATCCTCACCGTCAATAGAGTCACACCCAGCTGCAGATTCGTCCACGTCGCCGTCGCAAGAGTCGGTCTCCGACTCGGCGTGCATGTACCGCATCGCGAAGTCCTTGCCCGCAGCCGTGCTCGAGAGTCCCCCCATCCGCGCGATCTTGTCCGCAAAGCAGAGGTCGGGCTCGTGCGCGTGCATGGGGTCCACCGGCATCATGTCACCGGTGTCGGACGCCTCCGACTCGCCCGGGTAAACATGCTCGATTGCCGTCGGCGGTGGAGCCGGCGGTGGGTCCTCCCGGACATGCGTGCAAGCGGCAGCCGAGATCCCGCTCTCGACACCACCGACCGTGAAGCCGCCCATGTGGGTGGCAGGCTGGCAGTAGGGCAGGAATTCCTGCAACGCACCGTCTTCCTGCTCCGGCTCGATCCCGAAGGAACACGCCGAAACGCCGTCGAGCATCTCCGGCTTGCCTCCCGCCAGAAGGCAGAGCGCATCGAACCGCTCGCCGTCGTGCTCGTCCATGGCCGTCTGAAACTGCTCCGCCAGCAAGTCGTTCTCGATGTCACCGAGGGAGAAGCTGTGGAAGCTTCCCCCAGCGCCGTGCTTGCCGCCGTTCGGGCAGTCGCGGTGCCAGTGGCGGGCCTCGTCCTTCTTGCACGTTGAATTTTGGCAGAACGGAATGAAGTCGCCGCTGCCTTTGTGAAAGGCAACGCGCTTCCTCACCTGCGACTGCGGCCAGTTCCCTCCCGTCGGGAGGTCACCTGCTGCAAAACGAACACCGGAGCCGCCTCCCCCGTTGCCGATCTTGTTCTTGTCCGCCCGCGGGGTAAAACCCCGCCCGTTGACCTTGTCCGTGAGGACCTTCAGCTGCCGCTTCACGTCGAGGATGATGGCCGTGAGGTCGGACAGCTGCGAGGTGTCGCCGTCAGTGGCCACGGCCGCTGCGGACAGGGCGAACGAGGCAGTGTGCGTACCGGCTGCGACGTGTCGGGCGTAGCACTCGAGGACCCATTGCTGAATGGTGAGGAGGTCCACGGCCGCCCGCTGCTGGTGCGTGAAGAGTCGTGACACCACCGGCGCGTAGAATCCCGGGTCCAGCGCCGCGAGGAACAGCTCCTTCACCTCGTCATCGTCGAGAGTGTTGCGCCTCTTGGCGGACCGTAAGGCCGCGTTGAAGTCCGTGATGGACTCGGACGGGTCGGTGTGGGCCTTAAAGCGGACGCCAAGGAGGTCCGATGTCCCCTGGAAGGGTGCACCGGAGTCCAGCAGACGCCGTGCGAGCTCCAGCAGGGCTCGCTTGCCGTCCAGAGGGTGCAAGGCCGCAGACGCCTCGAGCCAGTCACCCGCTGGAGAGGCGGGAGACACAATGAGCTCGAGAGTTGAGAAGAGGAGCTTGTTGGCCTCGGGCCGCACGGCCAACGTGGGGTCCTCCAAGTCGAACATAGGGGCAAACAGCGCGTCCTCGGCCTCGAATGCCTCCTGGATAGCAGGCACCAGCTTGGAGAGGAGCACCTGAGCGTTCGACTCCGTACCCGTAATCGGTCATGCTTGTCGGGAAAGCATTTACGGATGACGTGCTTCGCCACGCTCTCGTCGAAGCGCTCACGCGTGAGCGAGCGAACACCCGCCAAGAATATGGCTTGGGCGGAGTTCGCAGCTGGAACACCAGCAGGCGCCGGCGTAGCCAGCGTGACGGAATTACGTGCGGCAGCGGAGTCGAAAATTGTAGCCAGCGAGCGTCGGCGGGACGCCATACTTGATGTCAATCTAGTCGCAACCATGATGTAGAAGACTATAGAGACGAAGTGAGGGAAAATGTGGCGAGGTGCGGAAGGAGCGGCGGCCAAAAGTCGTAAGGCGGTTGTCGAGGAAAAGAAGGAAAGCTGCGGCGTAAAAGATTCCCCAAACGTGCATGTGGATTGAACAACGCGGCCAAGGAACTTGGTGTCGGATCCGACCAAAATTCCAACGTCTACCAACGCGTAGAACGGGAAAATCAAGCATCCACGAGCCCGAGCTCTCCGTAAGTCCAATCAACCAGCCACGCAACTAGGCCATACCGCTCCGCCGCGCCTCTAGAGGAGCCCCTCACTCCATCTCAATCGTCGTTGTTTAGCCAGACATGGCCAAACTTCGCAGTGTCTAAACAAAGAGTGCGTGGGGCCAAACCTGTTGGATATACCCCTAGGACTCGGGATATATTCACTCAATGATAGGTTTTCTCAGAATGTAATAAAGTTGATAAGTTAACCCGATATAACGGGCATACACAGTTAGGGTTCGGGTTCGGGTGACAGTCATACACACTACTATAGGAAGAGTCACAAAGCAAGCGGTGTGACTGTTCCAGCACTTACGCCTTTCAAGGACACGGGCCACTTGACTAGTGACGAACGCTTTTTCAACTATATGCATAGTTCAGCGCGTATGGTGATCGAGAGAGCCTTCGGACGTTTGAAATGCCGTTGGTCGATCCTTAAGGACCGTTGTGACAAGCGGGCTAGTGTTGGACGTAGCACGTACGAGGCGGCCGCGGACGTGATTACCGCATGCGTCGTGTAAGGGCAAATTTGTTTACCTGGTGGTCCCAGTGGTGAGCTTCTTTTTGCCTTGTTGGTCGTCGCGGATCTCCTTGTAACGCTTCTTCAAGGAGCACCACTTATTCTTGCATTGCTGCATAGTTCCAACGCAAGGGTGCTTCTCGATAACCTCCTCGTGAACGTGTTTCCAAGCGTCCTTCACTTGTTTTGGGAAATTGACCTTTCCCTGACAGTTGCGATGGCGCTCAATGCAGTCAATGAGCCAAAGTGTAGAAGCCTCGTCCCAAGTCCACCTTGTCGCCTTAGCCTTCTTGGCTTTCTTCGCGGGTTTGCGGGATTGTTGCGTAAAATCGTCGTCTCCAAGCTCACCCTCAGATTCCGGATCATCCACAACGTCGCTTGTAGGTTTGCTCTTTTGCGGAGACTTGCTAGTGTTGTCGCTAGGGCAAGGAGTTTGGGTTTGGGTTTGCGTGGGGATGAAGTTGAGTTGAGAAAGCAACGCGCTTTCATCTTGGGAAAGGTCTCCCTCGAGACGGGATTGCAACTTCGCAATAAGGTCTTTTAAAGATTCACTCATGGCTGCGCTGAAAAATATCTTACAGCAGACGTGCAAAATTCAAACTTGTAATTTCCTATGATAGTTTTTTAAACTGGGAGTTCAGTACTGGGAGTTCAGTACTGGGAGTTTCATCCGTGGAGTCGCGTAATTTTTCGACATCTCGGTTACACGAGCGCGTCAGTCGAGTCGATCTGTGAATTTCCCAAATTAATTTTTCAATTCTACATCTGCTGCATGTGGATGACGATGGCTGACGCACTTTTGGACCTCCGTTGAGTTTCGCTATGAAAATCTCGACCGAGCCCCCCCCCGTGGTCGAGATTTTCATAGCGAAACTCAACCGAGGTCCAAAAGTGTCTCACGTTACCAGACACGTCGGCTCACACGCTGTCGCAGACGTGCACAAAATATTCCTTCGCTAACCAAGTTTCGCTATGAAAAATCGAACTCAACCACAAAACTCGACCGTGGTCGAGATTTTCATAGCGAAACTCAACCGAGGTCTCAACCACGAAATTTCGGGTCTCACGATCAAAAATTCGAACCGAAGCGTCCGATCGAAAATTCTTTCCATCGTGTCCGCGAAACGCAGTGATGACACCTTGGTTTAAACCACGGTTTCCATTTCGTGGTTTAAACCTTGAACTTCTCATAAGAATTCAGGAATAAACACTACACTGGGGTTACAATTGATATAATATGCATACAGCATACAATGTGTCGTGTACAGCCTACGATATGGGCGTCAATATTTGCACTGTTAACGGACTGAATTTCATCGTCCTTGCAAGGATTTCTGGGAATTGCGGGAATGAAGACCTAATTTATATATGCAAAATTACTCCAGAAATTATATACACACTACACGGGGGCTTCAATTGATATGATATGCATACAGCATACAATGTGTCGTGTACAGCCTACGATATGGGCGTCAATATTTGCACTGTTAACGGACTGAATTTCTTCCATCCCCCCCCTCTTCCCTCCCGCCCCCCGTTATGTTTTCCAAAAAACACATACTTAACGTGACCCCGTTTATTCGTCTCGGTGTTGGTCTATCCATCTCTATGCGGGGTCCTTGAGGGGCTCCGCCCCCGGACACTCCTGAATTATATTATTAACGCAGTCATTCATGGGTGACCTTACTCATTTCTACCGCACGCTGGGTACGTTTCAATTTTTATTTACAATACACTCGGGCTTCAATTCATATAATATGGATACAGCATACAGTGACACACTTCTCTATTCATGATTTGTATTGAATAGCAGCCGGCAGAAATGCTATAAAACGAATGATTAGGCTACTACTTTTATGTCCCGCCCCGCCAACGATCGACCTTTGGTCTTAAAATAGAAATATAGTGATTACTGTTTTTAACGATGCCACAATGCATCCATATAAATATGGAAATCTAAGTTGGGGCAGAAGCAAAGGATTTCTATGCCACGTGTATGGATAGCATTCACTGTTTCTGAATTCACGTTATATAAATCTCGGCCCATTTTGTTGCGCAATATCTATTTATAAGATCGCTTCCGGCGTAAGGGTTATTGACAGCACACTGTTCAATGGTCACAACGGCATTGTTCACTGTTCACGACAGCGACACTTGAACGACTTGAGCGTAACGTTGCGTGCTTTTTGATATAAATCAAATAATCAATTTATTCCTGTTTATATTTTTCATTATCCACTGACGATGACGACCTGAATTATATTATTGACGCAGTGTGAAGTGATTTGTAAAATATGTGCCGTGTCACGTGGTCACATGACTGATACAATGGCTTCAATTCATATAATATGGATGCAGCATACGTAGTACAGCGTACGATTTGGGCGTCAAAAACGCACTGTTAATTCGCACTGTTAAAGGACTGAATTTTCTGAATCCCTTCAAGCAATCCTGGAATTGCCATGAATGAGGACCTAATTTATATAGGGGGTACGTGAACGTACAGGTGGGGAAAAAATAAACCCCCCTGATCATCCATCATCGATTATACTAGGCGGATCGATCTCAAAAAGAGATCTCCACTAGGCCATTTGACCGTAGGATCATGTGCGCGAGAGTGCTTCGCTTTTTGCGTCCCAACATGCCATGCCATGCCATGCCATGCCATGCCATGCCATACAGCGTTTTAGGTCCATATTTATTTTCACATCAAGTATAAAAGCCCAGAGACGTCATATGGCGTCTTTGACCCAGAATTCGAGTTCTTTGGTTTTCATAGCCTGATTTGTCCGCTTATTCTAAATTAGTGTATTCCGCTAACTTTGACGGCTTCGAAGTATCCTACGTGGCGAATTGTCAAAATTCGGCGGCGCGCTCTTTCAGAATCCCTCAGAAGGGCATGTATAGCAAAATTGTCGGGTGGAATCTCCGGTCTTGCCGCGGTTTGACCGGACAGCGCGCCAACGTCCTCCCGGTTTCCGCTAGGGGGACGGTGGCGCTGCTTGAGGGAACGCTCATTAGGTCTAATCTCAAAACGAGAAGATTCTGTCCGACAGTTTTGTTGATCTTTGCATGATTAACAATATTTATTACGGACAACACCTTAGGAGTTCAATATATTAAGTTTAGTACTTCGACAGCCTAGCGACATCCCGCGGAGATAGAGCGGAAGAAGTGCTTCATACCACCAGCGATTCGTTGAGCGGATGAAGCGCATCTGCGCGTTTTAAACGTTTTACATAAGTTCACTTAGTTGTGTTAAGTAGCTACAGCCACTCCCTTGGTCAGAACGCCAAGAGAATGGCGTTTCGAGGATGGCGTTTACCGCTCCTCGCCACTCGAAGCGAGGACCCCAAGATCCGCTTCGAGTGACCAAATCTGAGCGGGCAAGTTACCTAGCGCCCAAAGTATGTCGTGTGCAACATATTTTGATGCTAGCATGCTGCGGATGTTCCTAATCTATTCATTAATTAACACCGCTGAAACAGCTCTTTACACTGGCGGAACGTGAGAAGTGCTCTTCACAACATGCAAGGCGGGTCTCGTGAGCGGCTCAGATGTCACGCGACGGGCGGGGGATTCGATCTACCGACCGATGCAGCATCTGAGTGCAAATGTGAGGTTTCATTACAACTCTAAGACGCTGTATGCCATGCCATGCGCGCGACTGCAGTGGCACTGTCATCGTCAGCGTCTGGCGATCGTGAGATCGGAAGTTCGTCTGTGACTCTGTGTCGCCCGTTGGGATTCGCGCTTTGCTGCTGATTAAGTAAGGTAATTTGGCCCGGTTCCAAATCATAAGGAGCAGAGGTTCCTCATCATGTGAAGAGTGGGAGACCGACAAATAGAGATTGTGTATACCCCTCCCCCTCCCCCACGCCCCCCCTCCCTCCCCCCCTCCCCCCACCCTCCCCCACCCTCCCCCCCAACCTCCCCCCAACCTCCCCACCCCTCCCCCACTCCCCCTCCCCTCCCTCCCCCCCCTCCCCCCTCCCCCCTCGATATGGGCGTCAATATTTGCGTAACGGCTGAATTTCATCCGTCCTTGCAAGGATTTCTGGGAATTCGAATTGGCAGAATGAAGACCTGATTTATAGATGCAAAATTTTCTAAAAATTATATTTACAATACATTCGAGCTTCAAATGATATAATATGCATACAGCATACAATGTGTCGTGTACAGCCTACGATATGGGCGTCAATATTTGCACTGTTAACGGACTGAATTTCATCCGTCCTTGCAAGGATTTCTGGGAATTGCGGGAATGAAGACCTAATTTATATATGCAAAATAACTCCAGAAATTATATACACACTACACTGGGGCTTCAATTGATATAATATGCATACAGCATACAATGTGTCGTGTACAACCTACGATATTGGCGTCAATATTTACACTGTTAACGGACTGAATTTTTTCCCGATTTTTCAAAAGAGGGGGAATCTTCGATTTCATCTCCGATTTTTCCCCCAATATGTATTTTATACACAATGGCTTCAATTCATATAATATGGATACAGCATACGTAGTACAGCCTACGATTTGGGCGTCAAAAACGCACTGTTTAATTCGCACGGTTAAAGGACTGAATTTTCTGAACCCCTTCAAGCAATCCTGGAAATGCCATGAATGAGGACCTAATTTATATATGCATTTTATACACAATGGCTTCAATTCATATAATATGGATACAGCATACGTAGTACAGCCTACGATTTGGGCGTCAAAAACGCACTGTTAATTCGCACTGTTAAATGACTGAATTTTTTCCCGATTTTTCAAAAGAGGGGGAATCTTCGATTTCATCTCCGATTTTTTCCCCAATATACTCAGCTCGTGACAACTCATGCATTCCAATGAGATACATATATACTCAGCCTGTGGCAGCTCCGCGCACATGCATTCCGATGAGATACATATAATTATACTCAGCATGTGGCAGCTCCGCGCACATGCATTCCGATGAGATACATATATACTCAGCCTGTGGCAGCTTCGCGCACATGCATTCCAATAAGATACATACATACTCAGTCTATCACGTAGCAGTTTAGGCGTTAATACGATAATGAGAAGTTCATGGTTTAAACCACGAAATCTCGACCATGGTCGAACTCGACCACAGTTGAGTGAACTCAACCACGGTTTGGAATAGATCCCCGGAATATTCTGCCTACGTGGGGGGGGGGAATATCCGCGTCCCGTCAGCGTCCAGATCGTGGTTGAGTTCAACTACGAAAAATTGAACTCAACCACGAAATTTCGATTTTTCGTGGTTGAACTCAACCACGATCTCAACCACGGTCTCAACCACGGTGACACTGTATGTCATCGCGACTTCAGTACTGGGAGTTTCTTCCGTGGAGTCGCGTACGATTTTTCGACATCTCGGTTACACGAGCGCGTCAGTCGAGTCGATCTGTGAATTTCCCAAATTAATTTTTCAATTCTACATCTGCTGCATCTGGATGACGATGGCTGACGAACTCGACAAACCGTGGTGGTCGAGTTCGTGGTTGAGTTCAACCACGGTCCAAAATTGTCTCACGTAACGAGACACGTCGGCTCACACGCTGTCGCAGACGTGTACAAAATATTCCTTCGCTAACCAAGGTTTGTCGAACTCAACCACGAAACTCGACCATGGTCGAGTGAGACCGTGGTTGAACTCAACCACAGTCTCAACCACGAAATTTCGGGTCTCACGATAAAAAAACCGAACCGAAGCGTCCGATCGAAAATTCTTTCCATCGTGTCCGCGAAACGCAGTGATGACACCTTGGTTTAAACCACGGTTTCCATTTCGTGGTTTAAACCATGAACTTCTCATAAGTTCGATATGGTTGGGTTTCATCCCAAGCAAGGTTGGCATTCGCCAACCTCGACTTCCACATCTCAAGAGCGCGCGTCCCTCCTCGCCATCGGATACCTGCGACATGACCTGCGCACACATAGTATCGTAAGTTTACACATTATGCGATAAGCGAACTGAAAAATAAAAGTGGCCCAGCACTTTGTTCTGACATGGAAATCGATGATCATACCTCACGTTGCCAATAAACTTCAACGAGGCTTGATTGACTTCAGTGAGATACATCGCAGCCAGAACTTAAATGCTCTGGATTTAGCGGTGCCTCTAGCTACCCTTTTGAGGTACGCTTGGGAAGAGTTGTCTCAAGAAGAGCAACTATACGCGATGTCTCAGGAGACCTCCACTCCAAGAGGCGGCAGACAATGGGAGTTGGAGGGGTGGAAGCGTGTGAGGAAAAGATATGCGCCCATCTCTGTGCGTGATAATTCTGGAACTCTTCTGGTGCTAGAATCCTTGCAGTCTCCTCTGGCACGCCCATCAGCGGCGATATCTAAGACGGGCAGGATACCCGGATCTGGGGGGGACATTCCTGGAATTCCTGATACGTGGTGCAGCTTATATCGAGTACATCGATTTCGAGAGATGCAGCAGGAGGCAAACCCCGCCGCAATCTATCAAGAAATGTTCGCGGAGGTTATGCCTGAGGTACCGACTAATTCAGGTGATTCTCCATCTGAAGGTGATGATTCCGGAAGACCGGTAGGTGCTGCAACCTCTCCATTGTCGGCACCGGAGGTTTCAGAATCTCCGATTAACACGCATGCATCAGCGGATGAGCAGATGCACACTCCAGATAACGACCTAAACTTCACGCAGCAAATGATGCTAGAATCTGCCTATCGGGCTGTCACGGTGTGACAGTCTGATATGACAGTTCTGGTATGTCACACTCGTGTCACCGTGCCTCACAGCACGCAAGCCACTCACAGCTATATCAATGTATCTGAATAATCATCTTCAGCTTTGTCCAAACTGTTTTCCGTGTGCCTACCGCAGCCTTTCAGTTAGTTGCGTTTAGTCATTTCTAGTAGGTTATGGACACTTTTCGATGAGCCGCCTCAGCGTGCCACCCCGGTGCAGGCCGCGGGGTCCAACGGTTTTTAGAAATGTAGCCCAACTGATTTTCTTACTACTAAATTTCAAAATTTTGAGCGGCGCCAACGGCACAAATGGAGATTTCTACGACGATACAGGTAAGCAAAAGGTACGGTTGTGCAGTGCGTCGTGTTTTCCGCCGCATTTTAAAGTGCATGTAAAGCCGCAATTCACTCTATTCACTTTATTCACTTCTGTTCACGAGAAAAGGAGAGAAAGTACAGCAGTTCACTTCCAATTCACCCCCTCTCGGAGCCAGTCAACTCAGAAAAATTCCGCGCAGAGATACGCGTACAGAAATCCATTCACACGAAATATTCACCGAAAGCGGCTATGCAGAATAGGGGAAGAGAGACATGGCAGCAGCGGGGAAGGGGCCCAGCTGGCATGGACGAAAGCCGCGAGGCAGAGGAGAGGCGCAGTATGCACACCATTCAAAAGGAGTTTTCTGAGATGGAGCCTGCCACGTTGGCTAAGTTCTCGGATGGGGCGAAAATACCACTCCCGCTGAGTCCGCAGTTCTCACAGAAGCGTGCGAAGGCAGTCCAGAGCGCCAAGGCACGTGACAAGACCGTCACTGACTCGGCAGCGCTCGAACAATTTTACTCAAAGGACTACGGAGATGTACGGCTCAAGTACACTAAGCGAGCAAGGGGCTACCCTCTGGAAAAGCAGCATGGCGTACTCGACGAACAAGGCCATGTCAGGTACAACCTCCTCAAGAACTGCACAACAATTGACGGCAGCAACTTGGATGAGAACGGCTTTCCGAATGACACCTACCACATTACAGTGGGACCTCTCCGAGCGCATCCCAGCGAGGCTGTCGAGTTGCTCAATCACATCGAGACTGTGCTGCGGATACTTCACGAGGAGAGCGAGAACAAAAAGATCATCTGCAGGGAAAAGCCCCCCAGACCGAGATTTGCAGCAGGAAAAGTCGGCAACATAGACATCAAGTTCACCGACACCGCGTACGCGGTCACCGCTCTTGCGACGACCCTCCCACTCATCCCGCTGCACTGCTACCCCATCGGCTACGACCTCTTCACCCAGGAGGACCTCGCTTTTCCGAGGGTAAGAATCTTCAACCCCTCTGCAAAGGGAGGGGCGGCTGGTGGGGCGTTGCTTCACGTAGTCAGCGACGAGCTCAAGGGGAAGACCATCGACGACCTTGAGGCGGACTTGCTTCTGGTTGAGGGACTGGAATCAGCGCTCAAGGGGCATAGGCTGCAGGGCAGGGTGGCAGTGAAGTCAGCGCCATGGGTCAAGCTGGTTATGGTCTCCGAGGAGGCAGCGCAGAGAATCGAGAACAAGACGGAGATATTCCCTGGACTGGAGAACTACGAGGTTCAGCGAGTAGCATCGGTGAAGGAGGTGGACAAGCAGGCAGAGACAGAGGTGGTCGTGGTCGACGGGGGGGACGACATCGACCCGGAGTTTGACGTTGAGGCTTTGGTGTGCGCTGTCGGCGACTACTTTAAGAAGACCCTCGGCGCTGGAACCCATCTCGTACCTCAACTGGCAGTCCCGACATACCCTGCCACGAACCCGAAGGACATCGCAAGCTATGCCCGTTACCGTCAGTTGTACAAAGGACGGCTATACACTTTCATCGCCACTGAAGAAGCGTACCAGCATCTCGTGTCTCAAGCGGACTCCACGGCAAAAATCGGTGTTGTACATAAGGGTATGTATTTCTACCTCCGCCCCTCTGACTACTCCAGAAACAGAAAGGGACGCCGCGGAAGGCAGACCCGCGCGACTGGAATCACCCGAGACGACGCGGTGGTCCAGGCGCTGGAAACGAAACTTGGCACCTTCGCAGAAGCGGTGAAGGCCGCCACGAGCACTCGGGTTGAGGTCTCGGGTGACGCGGAGTCCGCCATCAAGGACCTCGGCGATCAGGTCAAGGGCCTCAGTGAAAAGGTGGAGAAGGGCTTCAAAGACACGGTGGACAACGTGAAAAAGGTGAACGCATCCGTCGACAACGTCGACAAGGGGGTGAAGCAGGTCATCGACCTCACGTCCAACGTCCTGACTAGGCAGGACAAGCATCTGGCGCTGGCGGATAAGCAGAACAGAGTTGCTGACGCTATGCTTCAGCAGCTCATCGCTATGAACGGAGCGACGGCGAAGACTCCAGCATCGGGCACGGCGGCGGTGAGGGGTGGCAGAAAGAGGGGAGCGGCGACCCCGAACTCCGACACCAGAGACGACAACGACACGGACATGGACCTAACCCCCGCCGAGGCCTTACACATCAAGAAGATCCGTAAGGTAAAGACTGTTCTTTCAATATATTCACGCTGCGAAAAATCCACACACGAATCAGAGTTTGGGAAAGAGCAACTGGTATTCACAAATCGAGTTGAAAAACGCAGGAAGCCATCAAGAAGGGTGCAAAGGAAAACAAGGGATAAAAGCGGCAGCAAGAGGCCCCAGTGGCAGGACCTGAGGCGAAGAAAGATCAAGAAAGCACACCATCCCGAAGGGAATAGGCACAACGGGACCTACTGCAATCTTGCTCTATTCCATGCATCAGAGGACATAAACAGCCTGAGTAATGACTATGGCTGGAAGTATATCCGGGAAAGGGATATTAATATTCTTGCATCCTGCCAGTTTACCCTGGGTCTGGGTGGGGAGTGGCACACCGTGATCACTTTGACTAAATCCCCCTGCTTGATCTGCTTTCACAAAAGTGTAACCGACGACCGAGCATACACAAATCCACGATACTCCGAACCCGAGGCTCACCTGATGAGTGAAGTTCATAACGATACTCGATGCACTGAACGTAATACACTCAGCAATAATTTCAGCACTATACTAGACTATGAGGGAGTAACTCAACTGGCTGACAGCTTAGAAGGAATATGCACAACACACAACTGTAAACTGAAAGTAGATAGAAAAGGGAAAGGTATCACAGGAGTTACACACAATGCCACACAAGTAGAGGGAATATACAAAAGACAAATGTGTACACAGATATGCAAAACGAAAGGTAAAACGGCAAGCCCTCTAAACACCCAGGTGGGTGAGGGAAACCCTAAGGCCACCCTAGGCAAACAGAGCACTGAAAGGCGCCTGGGGGGAATAGCAGTGAAATTTTCAATAGGAAAGCTCTTGGGGGGACTGTATTATAAACGGGCAGGCAATACACAAATTTTCAGAGTGAACTGGCAACCTTCGGAATTAAGCGAATTGCTACGGGAGCTCTACGTTAAAATAAGAAATTTTGTAAAAACCACCCAAATGGGTAAATATTTGGAGGGGACACCCAATGGACATTCACAACCATATATTGAGGGAAACGGAGCTCGGATATACAGTGACAGGGATAATAGGAGGCTGCAGGCGTGTGTAACGCGTAACAATGGGGGCAATACGGAAGGGGGAACATGTGAACAAAGGGGGTGCACAAAGAATAAATGTCATGAAAACAACTCACAAGGCAAGCTGAAAGGCGGGAAGCCGATTAAAACAAACTACTCGGCTATACACAAGAAAATGAGAAGGAACCCTAACCCGAAGGGGACCTACCTACAGGAAAAGGGGGGAATAGGGGCACATGGCGGCAAAATTGGACTGAAATATTTTGCACAGTGCCTACAAATGATGAAACGAGGAGGTGAGATGAAAATAAACATGAACGGGCGACATTGGGCATTTAGCGAATTGCTCCAGGAGCTCTACGTTAAAAAACAAACTTTTGTAAAAACAACCCAAATGGACAGATATTCTGAGGGGACACCCAACGGATGTACATAAACAAGTACTGAGGGAAACGGAGCTCAGAAATGCAGTCAGGAAGCTATGAGAGGGCTGCGGTCGTACGTAACGCGTAACAAAGGGGGCAATAAAGAAGGAGGAGCATGTGAACAAAGGAGGTGCACAGAGAATAATGGACATAAAAATGACCCACAAGGTACACCAAAGAATGAGGAGCCGACTGGAACAACTTACACGGCAATATACGGAAAAATGAGAGGAAACCCTAACCCAGAGGGGATATACCTACAGGAAAAGGGAGGAACAGGGGCACATGACGGCAAAATTGGACGGAAATATTTTGCACAATACCTACATATGGTGAGACAAAGAGATGGGGAAAAAATAAGCATGAACGGACGACATTGGGCATTTAGCGAATTGCTCCAGAAGCTCTACGTTAAAACACGAACTTTCGCAAAAACGACCCAAATGGACAAATATTTTGAAGGGACACTCAATAGGCATACACAACTAGATACTGACGGAAACGGAGCCCAAAACCGCAGTGAGGTGGGAGTAAGGAGGCTGAAAGCGTATGTAACGCGTAACAAGGAAAATGACACGAAGGGCAGAGTACATGAAAAGTGGCGGAACGAGCGAAATGCAAACGATTCACGGGAAAAAAGTTGGCAAAGGACGGACCGTACCCATGATAAAGCTGCGATAAATAAAGTAATACTTGTAATTTGCGCCATGACCACGGTCCTGACAAGAGGTAACATGAGAGGACGAAAAAGACTGGGCCAAAAGCCAATACAAAATACACAGACAACAGGTTGCAAGGAGACTAACAGGAGGACGGAAGCAGCAGGGCGAAATGAGGCACTGGCAAGAAAACGTGCTGAGCGTGATACACAGAAAAAGAGCATGGCGACAGCAGAAACAACCCGACAGGGAGCTGAAATAAGTGAGGGCAAGGAAGGGTTGCTGAGAAGGAAGGGCAGTAAAAACCATGAAACAATACTGCAAAAACACACAAGGGGCCCCAGGTGGCACGTCACAGAGGAAGAGGAGGAACAAAGGGAGAGCTTCAGGAGGAGCCTCACATATTACCTGAGGGCGAACCGAAAGGAGCACGCATATGCACACAAAAGAGGAAGGAGATACTGGAGGGAACAAGTGATGGGGAAAACATACAGGTGGGTACAACGCACCAAATATGACAGACCACAACTGGTGAGAAGCAGGCAGGCGGTGAGGCAGGCGACAGAGGATAAAAACCAAGATGAGTGGAAGCGAAGACACGGAGAGATGCGCCGCATGACAGGCGAGATGCGCCGCATGGCAAAAACGGAAGGGGCCCGACTGATGACTATGCACGTGACACTAGATGCGCTAAGCATGCTGGTTGAACGAACGCGGGAGGCACAACAAGTAATAAAAACCCCACAACAAAAAGCCACACAACGGCACTCTAACGAACTGGTAGATACCATTGGAGAGGGCACGGCAGTAACACACGAGGAAACCCTTGGCACGAGACTCAGTCAGCAGGAGGCCGTGAAAGAAAAGGGTATGGGAAAGGACGCCACAGCGCCACGACAGCCCTCTCATATTGGGGGAGGGACACACCCGGCCAAAGGAATGGAAGGGCATTACCCTAAAAACTCCGTCACGCAGGGGATATTTACAGAAGATGGGAAGCTGAATATGTACCAAGTGGACCTCGCGCTTGAGAAACTGGAGGAAAACCCCCCGGGGTCAACAACTATACAGAAGATACTAAGGCTGCTAAGGGGAAATGACGGAAGATTCCTAGAAATGATAAAAGGAAAAGTCACAAACGGGGGCGGCACACAAATACCCGTAATAGGCAACGGACACTGGTTACTACTAATGATAGGAGTCTGCGGCACGGGGAATAACCGCACGCTGCAGGCCTATGTATACGACTCTATGGGCGCAGAAAAGCAAACGCGAAAGAAAACCGCCCCGAGGCAAATGGGGATGACGGAGGAACTGCAAACAACAATAAGCGGATGGGCAAAAGATAACAAGGAAGCGATGGGATGCCAAGAAGCCCGGGCCACGCTAATGTACGACAAGCACCAATATGATGCACACAACTGCGGTGTTTGGGTAATATACATTGCGGAATTGTGGCAACAATGGCTACAGCAACGAAACGGAACATGGGTACAGCATGTGTACACAAATACGCTCCAGACCAGTCGATGTGTTGTGCTGCACACTACGGAAATAGCAAACAGATGCAGGGACAAATTTAGACCAATGGTAAGAGAGGCCATTATGAGGGAAAACACGTTGCACACAGAACAGGACACAGGGGAGGTCGAGCTGATAGAGGATGTTCGGATAAAAAAGACTGGAACACAAGAAGAACAAGTTCGAGGACCATGTGCGGCGGATGCCTTCATGCGGGGAATGGCGAGGGACTACACAAGGGAGCAAGTGGAGAACATGATGCGACAACAAGGGGTCGGCATACAGACAATAATGGGAGTCGAGGAAGCACTCCGTGCGCTACAGCAAGAAACCGATACCCTTATAAGCGAAACAATGGAAAAGCTGATGACAGACGGCCGGACCCAAATAGCAATTAAAGATAAGGAAAAATGGGTAATGGTGATGTTCACAATGACACACCGAGACATGCAGGCGCACGTGTGGCTACCTGTTGGGGGAATAGCAAAACAGGACGAACTGCTAATAGCTCTAGATGTTTGGACCCTACTGAGAGAAGCCTATGACTTGCAGAAGGTGAACTACAGTGGACTAACGACACATAGCACACCACCAGAATGGGAAAAATTCAGTCAGGGGGAGCAGGCGGTGCGAGTGGCGGGAAGCTGGAAATACTGGCATGTTGATGGCAAACCAGGGCACTTCAAGCTCGGGATTAGAAATACGGCACAAGCACAGGGGGAGCTTCGAGAGACGTGGCCGATGACGGGACAAGCAACCGGGCCGACTGAGGAGGACACGAAACGCGATGAAGGACGGATTGATGGCAGCAGGGAGCTCACCATGGAAAAACAGGCCACAGGTGAAGCAACGGAAGAAAAGAGCACAAACCCCACGGATAGGCTGGTCCAGACTACGCTACAGTTCTGTCCGGAAAGCGCAGAACAAGCGAATGAAAGATTAAAGAAGGAAGAAAGAACGGTGGTAAGGAAAAAGCTACGACCTCCCACAAGCACCAAGAGAAACCCGCCGACTGATACACCAATAAACGAAAGGGACAATGAGGAAGCAGAAGGGTCCCACGGAGACATTAGAGCGCCGTCCCGACCGAACAAAGAAAACAGTGAGGAAGTAAAGGGGTCCCCTGAAGCAAGGAAATATTGGGGAGGGGGCATGCCAAAAACGGAGGACTTAGACGGGGAAAAAATGACGGACGGACAGCAGTACACAGTAACGTTCCTCACATGGAACATTCAAGGGTCGAGGCACTCCTTGTATGAACTGGAAGAACAAATGGAAAGGTGGGACATTGATGTAGCGGTGATTACGGAAACGAAAACTGCAAACGATGAAATAAAAAGGCACTTCAGAGACAGCCTGCGGTCCAATATATGCACCAGCGCGCCGGGAAGAGGTGATGCGAAGGAGGAAAACCAGACGGCTGGGCTAGCAGTCATACTCAGGGGGGAACACGCAAAGCCGCACAATTATACAGAAGTAAAAGTCCCACACCTACAGGGAGTACTCACTCATACGATGTTGCACTTCCCGGGGCAGAAATACATACACCTGATTGGAGTATACTACCCAGTGGAAGGAAAGGAGACTGCAAGCGAGGAAGGGTACCAAGAGGAGCGCACCAGAAGTGAGGCCAGGAAGGGTATACGAGAGTACGTGCAGATGGTAACCTCCGCCAGTGAAGGCAATGAAGACGAAACTGTCCTTGTGTGCGGGGACTTGAATGCCACGACCGGAGAACCGAGGAATAGCAGAGACAGGGAATGGAACAAGGTACTTGATGCAACGGGGCTAACAGATGTAGGGGGTACAAGGGAAACAACACTGACTTGGCACAACAGGAGAAACATAGACAGAATGCTAGCCAGCAGGGCCGAACAGAAGTATTACACGCAACCCACGCAAAGGGAGCTTACTGAACTTCACACAAGTGACCATAAAATGATATGCACTGCTCAAATGGACCTGAAGGCCTGGGGTACCCACCGTCCAACGGCACAACTACAACGAAGGGCTAAAGCGGACAGGCTAAGACTACCCCTGACCGAGAAGGAAGGAGCCACTCTGAGGCAAGTGCTTGACACGGCATACACAAGGGAGCTGCAGGACGAACTGCAGGATGCAATAGACATGATAAAAATGAGCACCACAATAGGGCACAGAAGAAAAACGATAAACTATGCGGGGGAAGTGGTAGCAAGAATACTGGGGACGGCAAAGGAGGAGGCAGTACAAAACACCAACCTCCCTAAGTCAGCGGCGCCACCGGAGGAGAAACACAGGCTGCACTTACCGAAAACCCTCCGTAAGGAAAGGGATGGGCACCTCAGGGAAAGAAACAGATGCAGGTTGAATATGAGCCTATGGAAGAAGGACATAGAGGCACGGGAATGTGTACCAGAAGAGATGAGAAAGGCGGACTTCGACAACAGGACAGAGGAGATGAGGGAGTGGGAGCAATGGGAAAGGGAGCAAAAGAAAATAGCGGCCAAAGAAGCACGGAAGTGCATTACAGAACACGAGGCGAACCGGAAACAAAAAACGAGAATAAAAATGAGGGAAATGTATTGGAATAACATAAAGCATTACCATAAAAAGATATACAGACAGGAGGTAGAGAACGGAAGTGCGCCGGCGGCAATAATACAAGCCATAGAAACCAGGCACGGGAAGTTGGTGGTTGGACAACAAAAAGTAGCACAGGCGATGGGGGAACACATGGCATGGTCGGCCCCCTACAAAATGCGGGAGCCAGAGCGAGGACTCGCGGGAACACCACCGTGGCTGGATAGGAAGTACAAGAACTATATGCAGCAAGACAAATGCGAGAGACCAGACCAGACGAAAATAAACCTGCGGGTTGATGGGGAGGCTTATTGGCAGGCTGTGAGGAAAATGAAAACCAACAAGGCGGCGGGACCCATGGGAATACAAAACGAAATATTGAAGCAGATGCCAGACAGATTTCACGAACAACTATGCGAGCTCATGCAGCTGATGTGGGAGAACAGACACACGCCACTGCCATGGAAGAAAGGGTACTTCTGCTTCCACCACAAGCAGGGGGATGTAACCCAGCAGAAGAATTACAGACCCATAGCACTGCTTGACTGCTTGTTTAAACTATACACCGCGGTGCTCACAAAAATGCTAGCAGACTTCTGTGAAATAAATGGAATGCTCTCGCAGGCGCAGGAGGGCTCGAGGGAAAAGCACAACACAATGAGGCAGCTCACTAGAATAACGAATGCTATAGAGGATGCGAACCTCTCCAAGCAGGAGCTACATGCAACCTACATTGACTTCGAAAATGCGTACGGGTCAGTAGACCATGAGAAACTCATTGCGACACTAAGGCACCTAGGGGTACCGACACAGCTAACGGACGCCATAAAGGACATTCTAGGGGAAGAGGAGGGGAACTCCATACAAATGAGGGCGAAGGTAGGGGAACAGGTCTCGGAGGAAGTACCGATTAGGAGAGGGATTCTGCAGGGGGACAGCATGAGCCCGCTGCTCTTTATACTGTACCTCGAACCCCTGCTTAGATGGCTGGAGGTAGGAAACCATGGATACCGGCATAAGTACGTAACGGATGAGGAACTCAGGGGAGAACTGAGAACCTCCTCAGGGGCGTTTGTGGATGACCTGATTATTCTGACGAGACTAATGTCAGGAATGGAGCAACAATTGAAAAAGCTAGCAGCATTCGGGGACTGGAGTGGGCTGAGAATAAACAAGGATAAGTCCAAAATAACGGGAGTAGAGCATGGCAACCGGGATATTAGGGAGAGCAAGCACCAGGGGATAAAATGTGGCAGTCAAACCCTAAAAGTACTCAAAGCAGGGGAGACCTACAAGTACCTAGGAGTTCTCCTCAACATGCTGGGGACCTGGAAGGAGGAAAAAACTAAGTCCCTGAGGGAACTGAAAAGGAGGATTGACGCGTTGTTGGCCACCCCCCTGACACAGAAACAGAAAGAGTATTCTCTTAAGTCGGCGGTATTAGGTAAATTCAGATACGGACTGCACCTTGGAATATATACACACGGGGAGATACAAAAGGTGGAGAACCAGTTAGGGGCTGCGCTAAAACGGATTTATGGGCTTCCAGCGAATGGCACGCCGAATGAACTGAACACGGAGGAAAAAGCGGAGTACGGACTGGGGTTACAGTCCCTGCAAGCGATATATGCACAGGAGGTCTACTCGGGGTTGGCCGAAGCGGTCCAAAGCGAGGAAGACAAAGGGGTGCAAATGGGATATGGAAAACGAGAAAGAAACCTTCAAAACAGGCAAAGAATGTCGCAAGTCAGCAGGTCCACCGCGGGACTACTGGAGAAGCACTTCGGGGAGAGAGGCCACTATAGCAATAGAGGCAAGCTAAGGATGGGATTGCAAACGCACACAAACACCATGCGGAAGATGAATGCTCTCAATGAATACGGGGTGCATGTAAAAGGGGTGGGAACCCACATGCAGGAGCTAGCCAAGGAAACACTACCCATAATGAAGCAGCTGGAGAACGCCAGGAGAGTATATACTGACGCGGAAATGGAGGGCACCACAAGAACAACCAAATACCTCAGGAGAATGGACAAGGAATACCGGGACCCACAGGAACAACCCATGACGACAGGGACCGAGAAACTGGGAACGGTAAACGTCATAAAGGAAACAAAAACCGAACAGGCCACTAAAGGGATAAACTTCACAAAACTACTCACACTATTCAGGAACTACCCGGACCTTAAGGACCTCACCACTGCGGATGGGAAAAGGGCGCTACCGATAACGGCATTGAAAGCAACGGGGGGGAGGGTACATGACAATAAAACAGCACAAAAAATAGCACAAGGCATGTTACACCTGTACCCCTACATTTGCGGAGCACAGCCCAATAATATTAAAGCACCAGGGGACCACTGGGACCATGCGTGGAACAGAAAGTTGAAGCCTGAATACGTGCAACCACGGAAAACAGGAGACTTGGAAAAATACACTAAAAGCACAAAGGCAATGTCGGAAATAGGAAACTGGCCAACGCAGATAAAAGCGCTACATGAGGCAGGGAACAGCCTCAGGGGCATAATACAAATGGTGTCCATGTACCCGCTGGCCAACCAAAAGAAACACTTCGTGGAAGCAGGGGTGGAATGGACGGAACAGGAAAGGGAAACCCTGGGTATAGGAGTAGACCAAGAGTGGGAAGAG
The DNA here is from genome assembly GCA_001247695.2 of Cymbomonas tetramitiformis. Taxonomy (NCBI): domain Eukaryota; kingdom Viridiplantae; phylum Chlorophyta; class Pyramimonadophyceae; order Pyramimonadales; family Pyramimonadaceae; genus Cymbomonas; species Cymbomonas tetramitiformis. The sequence continues at coordinate 59,862 of LGRX02033826.1, read as the reverse complement.
GATGACATGATGGGGGAATGGAACCCACAAGCGAATGCCACAGAAAGGCCGATGCAGCCGAACGAACGCAAGTGGGCAAGACAGGAGGACCTGATGGAGGCACCTGACCGGGAAGGAACCTACGTGCCCACCAGGATACTGGCCAGCAGACAGTACCTGGACAATTATGCAGACCCAGACTCGAAGGTAATACAATATGAAACTCAGTGGACGGACAGTGAAGGGAATGTACTGAGCACATGGAGCACGGAAGAGACAATTAGAAAACACATACCGGAACACAACCCCACAGGGAACCGAAGATGGGACGAACTGGTGGGGGAATGGGAGAATACCAAACAGGGTGAAAGGACCGAACCCGAGCCAGTGAGCGAAATTCTAGCAGGCAAGCCGAGAAGTGAGCAAAGATACTGGAGGAAGGTCACCCATTTAATGATAACCACGGGGGAAACAAACCCAGACCAGGACATTAAGCACACACCGAACACAAAGGACAGGCAACTGCGTACGGAAGGCGACACTACCTATTGCTACGAACCCAACGGAGGTCTGATAGGGACCCTCAGTACGGCAAAAGTCAGGGAACTATATGACAGATATGCCAAAGAGGTGGGAGATGGAGCGGTGCGACGCCCGACAGGGGAACAGTTGGCCAAAAGGCTGAAACTGAAACTGGAGCATAAAATACATGTTGACACGTTTGAGGAGGAAATTGCGCAGCTACTCATAAGGTACTCCAGCAAGGCAGAAATGAAGCACAGGAAACGAAACCTGCAGAACCACTGGACCCTTCCCCCAGAAATGATGGAGGCGGTCCAAGCAGCTACGGGGGCCAGGACAGAAGTCTTTGCCTCCCCGCTCAACGTACATAAAAACACAAAGACATACTACTCGCAATACCCAAGAGACTATGTCTTCGGAGCTGCTGGTTCGGCCTGGGAGGCGCAATGGGAGCAACTGGGGGCATACCAGTTCAACCCAGAATACACGGCCGAAGACCTCCACAGGGCACTGAAGAAGGCGATAAACGCTACAAAAACAGCCGAACCCGTCCTAGGGGTAGGAATATACCCCACGTATGCAAAAAGCCCGTACAGAAAACTGCTAAACAAGCACATGGGATACAGGGTACACGAGTTGCTCGAAGTGAAGGAGGGGCAGTTTACCTTCTTACCACCGGACCATTGGATGCAAGGCAACCTACAAACGCCCAAGCAGTGTAACTGGAACATGAGGATATTGGTAGTTGCAAATGCGGCGGGATGGAGGAAATTCTGCCCAAACGCGGTGAGAACACACGACATATTTAGCGAGGCCCTTCTCGGATGTCCACAAAGCAAGGTCAGGACGGTAGGGAGAGCTTGTTACATACACAGGCCTCTCACACTCAGGGACACGGACAGACAGCCCAGGTCGATTACGGACTGGGAGAAAGACTGCGTCATAGACCCGTCCCCATGGACGAGTCATGAACTACCTGGACTGCGCGCACTACCAGGAGAACAACTGGAGAACCATATAGAAGAGATTATTGACCGCTGGATGGAAGACAGGGGGAGGGAAGGTGAACACAGGGGAGGGGACAGGGGACCCAGACCCTCAACGATGGACGTCTTAGGGGCCAACACCACGTGGAGTAGGGAAGAAATAAGCAGGGACGCACTTAGAAGGTGGGCGTTGCAATTCACGAACCCGGACGCGGAAGAAGGGGACACGGAAGGGGACCAGTGGTTGCAGTGGGAACGGGGCGAAGTGGAGGAAGTAGAACCACAGTCTGAGAGTCAGTGGGACAACAACGGAAAAGGGTACCCAGAACCTGACAGGAGATTCAACAGGAACGAAATGGTCTACACAGATGGAAGCCAGAGGAAAATCAAAAGGGAAAATGGGGAACAGGAGGAGGTAACTGCTGCGGGAGTGTGGGACCCGAGAGGGGGGCAGAATGCGGAATACATGCAAAGATGGCAGGGCAGCTGCCAAACGGTCAACAGGGCGGAGCTGACAGCCATTTATATGGGGCTGATGCTGGAAGCCAATACAGGCAACACGGAGGTAAACATATGCACGGACAGCCTGACCTCGCTTTACCAAATACAAAACATGAAAAGAAGGCCACATGCGTTGGAGAAGCATACGCACAGAGATATACTCTGGAAAATAATGAAGCAAATACAAATGCTCAACGGGGAAGGGACCAAGGTGGCATTGTATAAAGTCAAAGCACACGTGGGGATACACGGGAATGAAAAGGCTGATGAGGTAGCAAGGAAGGCCTGTGTTGAGGGAGAGTACGGCTTCAACCACGATAACACTGACACGGTAAAATTACTTGCCATATGCAAGGCCACGGGAAGATAATTGGAAGGTCACCAGGCAGTGCTTAACCACGTAACAAAACGAGTACGGGAGGCAAAAATGACGGGAGAAACAAACATAATACAAAGACTGAAAAGGAAGCTAGAAACCGGACCAGAGGAATGGGAAACCAAAAGGCAACGCATTGAAAGAATGGAAGCCGAGCGAGAAAGGAGAAACGGAGAATTGGAAGAACCAGGGGTTGAAGAGGGAAATGGGGGGGACACATGGTCGGAAGAACTAGACATGCAGCAGACGCAGGAAGAAGAAACAGAGATTCTGCAGATGGAACGGGAAGAGGAAGCACTGATCGAGGCACAGGGAGTATGGGCAACCCCACAGGAGGGCGACGGGAGCATGCACCTGCCAACGGGGGAGGGAGAAGGGACGCACAAGCAGGAGGAAGACGGGGGGGTAGAGGAGGAAGAAATGAGGTTGATTCAAGAGGAGGAAATGACACTTGCGCGGGAGCAACAAGTGCAAAGATGTGAAATGGGAATGCCTCTACATAACGTCGGAGAGCCACCGGATGCCCAACAGCATGCTAAGCCGCAAGAAACGCGAGAAACAGGGCCACCAGAAACCCGGGACATACACATGGGGACGCAACAGGGGGAAGAAGATGAGCTGGCTGCAATGGCCCAACAGCAAGAGGAAGCACAGGAGGAACTGGTGACAATACACGAAATGGCACAACAGCAGGCGGTGGCACAAAGGGGAGCACGACTCGCCGGGGAATGGAGGAGGGCCTCGATGGGAAAGATAAGGGTAGCAGTACAGGAGACGCCGGAAAAATACATGCAACATCTGAAGGGGGACACAGCCATGCACAAACTCTCCAACGGATACTGGAAAAAGGGGAACGAATACCTGAATGAGCACGATGTAACAGTTCTACTAAGATGTAGAGCGAACAAATTGCCGGCGGGGCCCTACAAGAAGTGGGGAAGAGGGATGCGGACACGAAAGTGCAAATGTTGCGGAATGCCTGGGCAAGTGAATGCAGGGGGTTTCATACGCACTGCCCATGTACTAGGGGGATGCACGGAAAGGGAAATAAGGAACATGGTAATAAGCAGGTCGGACGAGACCACCAAAATGATAGCAATGGGTATGAATAAAGGCAGGAAAGGGGGGTGCATAATAAGGACTCATGCGGGAAAGAGAGGGGCCGGGATGAATGTAGGCAGACCAATAGAAGACTTCCTACTCACAAGGGGGCAATGCAGAATGGATGGAAGAAACCACCCGGCACCGGAACATGGAAAGGACACCATACCGCACTTCGTGGACATAGTAATGCTAGAAGGAACTGAGAAAGGAAACAAGCAGCCGGGGTACACACACCAAAGAGCAATGGCAGATACCGGACATATTCACCTAGTTGAGGTAACCTATACAGATGAAATGAGCTGGGAAGAGGCACTGAAAACAAAATATACGAAATATGCACCATTGGTAAAACTATTAGAATTGTATGGGTACAAGGTGACACTACATGTGATGGTATTCGGGAACACGGGTACAATATATGAACATACGGAGAAGATTCTGACCAAACACCTAGGATTCGACAAACAGGAAGCACTACACCTACTTAGAAAGATACATGACCTCGCTACGGGATATGCAGTTAGCCTTAACAGATTATATAGGAAGAAAGTGGACACCGAACCGGATTAAGAGAAAGGATGGGAGAAGAGTCATGGGGACTCACAAAGCCCCACACCCCGAGAAAGGGTGTCTCTTTTTCTTTTTTTTCTTTTCTTTAGGTTATGGACCCACTTCACGTTTCGACACTGCTTATTTTATGTTAGCTCGTTGTAGTTAACTAGGAGTTCACTTGGGGGGGGCGATTCCCCCCACTCTTTCGATGGAATTGCTTAGTTCATGGGCGGTATTTGGTTTTGCGGGTTGCTTTCGATCGCTCTTGAGGGGCTTCCTTACTGTCTTCATCGTGTGGGGCGGAACGTGCGTGTGGATACGTTCCGGAGATTCTTCATTCTTTGGATGCCGACTCTTGGCGCTCTTGGGACCGTGCATTTTATGATCGGGCGGCTTATTTCCGTTGGGGTTGGTGGTGCTTGGGGTTCTGTTTAACCCAAAGCTACTTTTCTTATCTCGCGGCAGAATCCAAGTTATCGTACCGTACTTTGGTCGCTCCGGGCATTTCTCGTTGTTTGCCTTGGGCGAGCTGTGGTAATGCGTGTTGAGACTTTGAATGTTTTTCGAGGAGTGTATTCCGACATATTTTTCGTATGAAGCGCCCAGCTCTCATTAGGTGGTGGTGCTTATACTTGGAGTCCACTATTCCGTGGACGCTGGCTTCGACGATTGGTTTCATTGGGTTGATTATGCTAGTTGCGGTGTGCAGTGTTTCTATTTCTTTTATGGCGATTGGTTATCTCTTTTGAGACTTACTACGACGATTGTCAGGGATATGACCGATGACATATGTGTCATACGTATCATACCTGTCATACATGTCATGTCATGTCATGTCATGTCATGTCATGTCATGTCATGTCATGTCATGTCATGTCATGTCATGTCATGTCATGTCATATGTTATAATGCCATACAGTCGTCGAGTATTGTCAGTACGGTCGACTATGGCATGTACAGTCATAATATCTGTCATCCACTCACCATGAGTGACATCTGTCATCGAGAGGCCGAGTACGGAATCTCGATGATGAAGCAAGACAAGTTCTTGAAGAACAAACTGTTCTGAAAGGACGCGTCTTCGCTTCAAGCATGAATTGAACACCATGCGGGTATCAACAGGCTAATTCGATCAGCCGATACTGTTAGTTCACCCAATGTTCTCGGGTTCACAACCCGATGGTGGTAACGCCTATGAGGTGTGAGGATATTGAGGTATATGAGAGAGCATTGAGCTCAAGCAGGGATTCTGGATACCAGACTGCACTCATACCCACCAAATACTTGTTGCGAGTTGCTACTGTTCAATAGCAGCCGCATAGTCTGAAAGGTTGAATAACAACCTTGACAACGATTGCTGGTTGCGAATGGTCTTGTTTTTTTCCCTTTGTCGAGCTTACTTTGGCCGTGGTTGGCTAAGACGGCCGCTTGGAGAGGTGGTGCGCGACGGCACGTTTGGGTACGCACGGGGAACTTGAGATGAGCTGTTTGCGGTGAGCATCTTTGAGCGTCGGCTATGGGGATGGGGAGGTGGTGTGCTAGAATCTGCCTATCGGGCTGTCACAGTGTGACAGTCTGATATGACAGTTCTGGTATGTCACACTCGTGCCACCGTGCCTCACAGCACGCAAGCCACTCACAGCTATATCAATGTATCTGAATAATCATCTTCAGCTTTGTCCAAACTGTTTTCCGTGTGCCTACCGCAGCCTTTCATTTAGCTGCGTTTAGTCATTTCTAGTAAATGATGGCAGCGGAAGATCAGGACTTGAAATCGGTTGTGGACCACAATGACGCTGCAGCAATTACTCATGTATCATCTTCAACCACCGCGGACGCGCAACTGTCCGTGTTGGATAATCACCCTCTGGATAACGTGTTGGAGACAGTCACCCATTGGATGTCGATGACCTCAGAATTTCCGTCGTCGTCGTCGTCGTGGTCACACTTTCGTTTCAGTACATGGTCGCCAAGATTTAATGCGACATGAGGCGCAGTCCGCAAAGCTCCCAGAACGAAAGTTGGTGACACTGTCATGAACGTCGCCTGTATGGACTGGAACAGGAATTATACACAAAACGAATTTCCGTCGTCGTCGTCGTGGTCACTTTGAAACGCGAAGCAAATCTTTTTTGACGAAAAAATGACTGGGCGAAGGCTTAAAATATATATGTAGTAATGGGGGGGGGAGCCCCGCCGGAAGCTAAAAAATATTCCGTAGTAATGGGGGGTGGGGGGCGGGCACCAAGTCTTAAAAGTTTGCCGTGACGCTCTTTTGCGTGACGCTCTTTTGGAGAATCTCTTTTGCGTGACGTATAGTGTAGTAGTTTATAGCCTAGCTTTGGGTGACGTATCGTAGTGTAGTAGTTTATAGCCTAGCTTTGCGTGACTCTCTTTTCGTGACGCTCTTTTGCGTGACGCCCTTTTGCGTGAAAAGTTACGATATATTCGTCGATGATAACAGTTGATATATCGAAATGTTCGTATATGAAAGAGCTATTTGTTTTTTTTCAATTTTCATCTAGAAGGATGCTATATTCACTAATGAGGTATATAGCATGCTAAATGTTAGCAACGGTCCCCCTATGACAAACATGGTACGATTATAATTTACCTCAAAGCAAGGTTCGGTATCGAGCGTATTTTTTTGACCTCGAGATTTTTGATAGTTGATAAATTTGATCTCGACAGAGGATGATAGTTAGATTTTTCAGGTCGACAGAGGACGATAGTTAGATTTTTCAGGTCGACAGAGGACGATATTTCTAATTTTCAGGTCGACCAAGGACGATAATTGAAGCCCAGCTATCGCCGATAACACGATAACTATCGACACTATCGTTGCATATACAGTTCTAAAGATCTAAACTACAACTGTAACATATGAAGCTAGAAGACAAGTCAGGTGCATCAATCCTTAGTGTTCTCACTAGCCATTAATGAATGTTCTAAGGTACCCTCATTCAGGTTTTTCCTAAGGTCACTATGCATGCTAGTAGCCTTACTTAGAAAACACTCGCTCAACACCTCCCGTGCTAGCCGGGGGTGCCAAAAGTCGCCGGGCCATCCTAGCTAGGTTAGGCCACTCACTGGACTTGGTCTTCCACCAAGCAAGCAGGTCTATATCCCCAATTACATCAGTCAGGCTCAGCTAAATATAACGCCAACTCATCTTTTTGTGCTATAGGCGCTACCACCGCAGGAACAGGAGCTTCCTCCTCCTCATCCTCATCAAGGGACATGAAGCAAGAGAGCGCAGATTTCTTGGTCGCGACAACTGTTGGTTCTGATGTTCCACCAGATTCTTGCTCAGGCATCTCGGGCTTGAAGTTGTTGTTGTAGGCGCAACGCACCCAATGAATGAAGGGCCTTGACCTTTGTCAGTGTTCCTACAATCCAAAACACATCAAAGTAGGTCAATGCACGTGGTACCACGTTTGAGCACACAGCAGGATGTGTTGGCCAATATTTACTGAAAAAGGCGGTCCACGAGGTGCCACGATTGAGCACACAGCAGGATGTGTTGGCAAATATCTTGGAAAAAGGCGGTCCACGAGGTGCCACGATTGAGCACACAGCAGGATGTGTTGGCAAATATTTACTGGAAAGGCGGTCCACGAGGTGCACGATTGAGCACGGCAGGATGTGTTGGCCAATATTTACTGAAAAAGGCGGTCCACGAGGTGCCACGATTGAGCACACAGCAGGATGTGTTGGCAAATCAAGGTATGGCTTACGCGAGGTCGACTTTACACAAAACTTCCGATTTTCTAGAGCGTGAGATAAATGCGATTGAAGTGTGCTCTTAAGTATGGTTAAGTATGGTTAAGTATGGGAGGTAACCGAGCGGTATCGGCCATAACTTTTCAATGCCTGGGTCAATTGTATACCCAGAGCGCGCAATATGTTTAGATTGGTTTAAGCGACATGTTTATCGAATAAAAATATTTTCCGAAGTTTTGTGTAAAGTCGACCTCGCGTAAGCCATACCGTGAAATATTTACTGGAAAAAGGCGGTCCACGAGGTGCCACGATTGAGCACAAAGCAGGATGTGTTGGCAAATATTTACTGGAAAAAGGCGGTCCACGAGGTGCCACGATTGAGCACACGGCAGGATGTGTTGGCCGATATTTATTGAAAACAAGTCAGGCCACGAGGTGCCACGATTGAGCACACAACAGAAAGTTCTCACCTTTTCGCCACTTGCCAAAGTAGATGAAGTTGAAAGACTTGTAACGAGGATCCATGGCCGTGGCGACCACGTAGTCCTCCAATTTGCTTTCTTGTAGATCGGTGAAATACCTCTTCACGAAGTCCTCATACATGATACCCCTCGCCGTAGCCACAGCTGCACACAAGGTGACGTTCACCTTGTTCACCTTCAAAGGACTGGTGGGATTCAGTCGAAATATGAGAAGGCCGACCATGGGAAGAACCAGATTAATGGTGGGGTAGGATGTAGCTTGGGCGATCTGGACGTAGTCGTAAGGTATTTTGAGCAGGATGGTGCTATCTCGAATGATCTCCCAGTCCGAAGGTAGCAAGATGTGATCTTTGTATCGGGACCCATCAGGATTGTTCACTGCGTTCTTGGCGTGCTTCGGATTCTCAACGTCGTAGAGTTGAATAGGTCCCTGCATAGCATACCCGCCCACAAGTTATTAGCTTGTGCCACGATTGAGCACACCGCAGGATGTGTCGGCTTATTCTTACTGCCAAAGAGAATCGGTCCACAAAGTGCCAGCACGTATGAGCACACAGCAAGATATCCCGCACCTGATTATTTTTTAACCACAGGCATTGCTTGTATCCACCGCCCCAACCACTCCGAGTGTCGTTATCCTTCACGGGGCGGGTCTCAGGCTTCCCACTGTTCACCTGGCACTTAAGTAAAAGTGTTACATCCAAGATAGAGTGGCTGAAATGAGCCACGATCCCATGCATCTTCGAGAAGGTGGGCTTGACCCCAGGAGCACGCATATATAGCAACACGCTGCGTGCCAGAATATGGCAGTTGCACTCGTTGCCGTCGAAGTCCTTCCAACCGGATGCGATGTTCGATCCCTGACATATTTGCAGACAGCAGCGTCAAAAGATTTGTCAAAAAAATATTGATCACGATTGTTTGGTGAGATATTCCAATAGTGTTATCAACTAGTAAAAGAGATTACCTGATCGGAGGTCGTCGTGTGCACACTTTCAGTGATAGTGTCCTTCACGACGAGGATAGTTTCCTCACAGTCTTCATCCTCGTCATCGGGACTATGTAACGTTGTTACATTCTTGCCAATGCCCACGTGGGCACATGCCTTTTTAGTCGCAACCAGTGTGTTATCCCATTGTGTCGCACCCCACCAAAGGGAATGGCCCCTATGACGCGCTGCTTGTATTCGAACTGGTTGTTGATGTAGTAGCCGAAAATGCCAAGCAAAGAGACGGTCCCCTCGGACCAAATGTCACCAGCTATGCTGGGCAAGACACCATCTTCTCGGAGTTCATCGATCTCAGAACGGACTTTGGTCAAGCCATCAACGGAGAGCTTGATGATATTCTGCACGACCAGCTTGTAGGTCGGCAGGGTGTAAGCGTCTTTCAAGATGAATGAAAAAAACTCACGCAGCTCGATGTCATGCTCACAGATAGACAAGGGTCGCCCATTCCGGGCGATCCACAAAGATACCTATGCAATGTCGTGATACCAAAAATCTGTTAGGAAACAGGCTTTCGACTAGGCAACGAGCGACGAAGAACTTGTGACATGTAAAAAACAACCAAAGTCATACGTAGGAAACGCACCTTTTTGTGGAGAGCATCTCGTTTCCACGGCGGGTACGGCGCTGACACATTGTCAAGAGCACCCTGACGGTGTGCGGTGTCAACAGAGGCATTCTCAGCGGAGTCTTCCGCCTCACAGATCTCAGCGAATATCGGTTTGTGACAGTGGGCAAGATGACTCCGCATATTGGAGGTGTTGCCAGATAATGCCAGCTCCTCAGACTCCGGACCACACAGCTTGCACAGCAGCCCCTTGGTCTTGCCATCGTCCAATCTTTCCAAAAAATGTTCCCAGCACGCAGCTTTACGCCCCTTGATCTTGGCCTCGGTGTACACACTGGCACTTCCACTACCTACAAATACACGCACGACTATTCACCAACACGCACATGATTGTCACGCCGGCAGTCGCAGTGAGTCGGCGGAAAAGAAATCCGAAGAAACGCATCAAATGTCACTGAGCGGTCTAAGCGGTCTGAGCGGTCCAAGTGAATATAATGTCCGGCGGGTCGGAGAAAAAATAACTTCGTGCACGATAACGCCATGTATCGCGAATACAAAAGGTGCAAGAAAAAAAAATACATGCAAGCGGGGTCAAGCAATTAATATCACGCACCAGTTTCGCTGCTTGCAGCATCCTTCGCAGTTCTGCGCTTCTTGGTCTTCGTTGCCTCCAACTGTAGTTCAAGTTCTGAAATACGTTTCTTATCAGCGATCCTGAATTCCTTGATCAGGCCCTCCGAGCCAGGAAGATGTTCGATCGGCTCCCAGGTGTCTGCCTCATCTGGAAGGTCCTCCCATCCAACCAAAAATTTCGGAATTCCTTCAGTGCCAGGTCCCCCCGGATAATCTTGTCTCTCACCCTTGATTTGGGACACAGCGAATTCCATCTCATCGCTACCATGACGATCGAATGGGCCTGCTTGGGTACGTTTCACGGCACCGATGCCCTGAGCCCGTACGATTGGTTGAAACGCGTCGGCGCCACTCCTACGGACCACTTTATTACCCCTACCTCGCTTCCCCATCTTGATACGTTGATATCTCGACGGATTTCGGTTTGACGATGTTCAGTTTGTATGGGTGGGCTAGGTGCTTTTATGGGTTTACCAACCTCCGTCATACGATGATCATCGATCATGACATGCTGCAAGCAAACCACATAATTGGTTGTGGACAACGATTGCCTTTGTGTAAGGATCGATGCACCGATCCTAGATAGTAAGAACACAACTACGCCGATTGGATCATGTGTGTGTGTGGGACTGTGGGTGTGTGTCCGCCGTTCCAGCCCCGCCTCTTGTGACATGTCGCTGTCGCGATATGTCAGTTTTGCCCCTCGAGGTATCGATACCCGCATTGGCCGGTGATATGTCGACATGGCACGATGTGGGGCCCCGATATCGCGACGACGATAACAATTTTTCTGGTATCGACTGAGGACGACATCTAGTAGTTTGCCGTCGACTGAGGACGACATCTACAAATCTGCCGTCGATTGAGGGCGACATGTGAAAATCTGTTGTCGACAGAGGACGATATTGACGATAGTGTCGATATATCGGAGTTATCGTCCTATCGATAGCGAACCTTGCCTCAAAGGTGTATTCAAATTATAAACCATACAATTGCTTGTTTAGGGCCACAACCAATAATATTGTCAAGTATGATCAACTACATCATAAACTAGCTTTAGATATGAACATTAGACAAATTTTGATATGCTTTCCTCGATTCACCAATCAAGTATGATCAACTACACCGGCCACTGGCTGTCACGCAATTCTCCCTTCAGATCACATCAAGGCCTTGGCTCTGGAAGAAATCAGGGTTCGAAAACTAGCTATCACCACACTTACTACCCACTTTCACAAGTATGACATTGCCGAGGACACCATTCCAAAGGCAATCAAGGATCTCATTGAGGCAGGTCCATATGACGGAATTCTGGCGCCACACAAGAGATACAAAGCTGGTCATCCCTTTCATTGATGAAAAAATGTCTATCACGAAGAGTGTGATATATATATATATAGTTGAGATATATATTCACAGCTTCGGGAAACAGTCAGGAACTGGTGAAACGGCTAAGACAATTTGATAACACAATTACTTAGAGTTTTGTGTGTGTCGGATTGTCGGCCGGAGTGCACGTGACAGGCTGCAAGTGACACTCGCAGTGAGGGGTGACACAGAAAGGGGGTTGACTGTCAGTGACACAAAGTCACCCCCTTCATGACACCACCTCACCCCGAAGGTGTGAGGTCACAGGCAGGATGCAGCAATTCACCCTAGGTCCTAGCTAGTACACAAATGTTACTCGGCCCAATGGGAGCTTTTTCAGTCCATCTAGTGGCGGATCCCCGCGTGGGCGATGGCTAAGCAACTGCTACAGCAAGCTAGGAGTGCTAGGTCAATCACGGCTCTGGCGATGTGCTGTCGATCGGTCAATGTAAGTCAGTGGCACCACCGGAACCCTGCATTTTCGGAGTCCAATACTTCGGCGGGGCAAAGGCAGGCCACTGCTCGTCGTCACCGCTGTCGATGAATGCCGCTGTACTGAGCGCCGTGCCGTCAGGCGAGGCGGGCGGCGACACATCCTCAGCAGAGTCCGAGGAGTTAGGGTTTGCATTGTGATCGAGAATCGGTTCCTCCGGCTCCTCCACAGTGTCAGGCTGAGGGTCGTCGGGAAACCGGACGTGCATGGCCGCCGCAGAAGACGGCTTCCCCCCGGCCGCCTTAGCAGAGGCGGCAGGTGGTGCCGCCGGGGCGGCGATCGAGCTGGGAGGAGCAGGGCGTGCGGACGCCTTCATTGCCGTAGTAGGCGCACGCCCATGAGCAAATGACTCCGCGCACGCATGAGGGCACACCCCCTTGGTGCCGGGGTGTGCGTCAGTGAAGCCCCACATGCGGAAACAGGTCATACACGGAAATCCCGTGCCTGACCACCTGCGGAAGAGCGCGTTGGGCGCATCGGCCACCCATTCCCCCTTCAGGGGTACAGCGGAGCGGGGCTCGCCAAAGGCGTAAATGCGAGCGTCAGGGTGCTTCTGCCGAGTGCACCCCGGCGAGGGCGGCTCCGCCGGCGGAGGCGGCGGACGGTCGGAGAGGACGGCGTGCTTGGCCTCGTCCCTCCATGCCGTGCGGATGCGTAGACACAAACTCGCGAACGAAAATGCGGCACCTGCACGCAACTCACGCAACACCACCAGATACAGAGGGGCGGTGTGGGGTGAGGCCTTGGCGGAGTCCGCCAGGACGTGCCACAGGTCCTGCATACGCTTGGAGTCGGGGTACGTGTTGATCTTCATGTGCTTGTCCCCCAGTGCCCGAATAACGGCCAACTGAGGGGCAGGGTCGGTGGTCTCGTCGATGACAGTACTGCGTAGCTTCAACCAGAAGCGGTCGGTGTCAGGGTCAGGCACTCCCTCCACCTCGTAACGAAGGCGGTGAAGTGCAAAACGTCCGTCACCAGGGTTGGTAATGGAGACCTCGTGGTAGAGGGAGAGGGCATTCCCCCTCAAAACGGACGGAAGAATCGCGAAGAGGAGCTCGTTGACAGTGACGTGGTACGCGTCATAGTCGTGCTCGACGTCCAGCAGCTTGGCGACCTCCTTATAGTTGATGGGGAAAAGAACGTGTCGAAGTCCAGAAAGCAGGATGTTGAAGTCAGCCTCGGCGTCGGCGTTGTCAAAAATGTAACCCACGGTGTCCTTGAAGCCAGAAGCTCGCAGAAAACGAAGAAGATCGGCGGAGTAGTTGGAGGCATACGCGAGGTGCTCAGCGTACTCCTCCTCTCTGCCCTCCTCTACAGGTGTCGAAAGAAGAACGTCGGGGTCGTTGAAGTACTGGAAAGCCGAAGGCGCATCGCGAAGATAAGGTACTTGTGAGCGCAATGATGATGTGCGCACCACTTTCCTCGTCAAAGGGGTCGTGGTGCGCGATGCGGTTCCGTGGGAAGATGGCGTAGGCGTAGATGGAGTGTTTCCAGAAGAGCGGGCCGCTCCGAGTGCGGCCGCGAGTCCAGATTGACGTGCTTGAGACATGCTGAAAACGAAAATGAGAACGTCGGAGTAAGACACGAAGTGGTAAATCAACCGAAAAACGTTGGTGAAGATGCGCGGAAAAGTTCCGGGAGATACGTGGCCGCAAATAGATACGCGCGTAGATGCGTTGAAGCAGTCGTTGAAATAGATATACGTTGAAGATACGGCGCGGCCGAAGATACGAAGATGCGTAGATACGAAGATGCGGGTAGATACGGGAAATAGCCAAAGCACCGTTCACGAAAATACGTGGAACGGGCCGATAACCTCACGAAGAGTGTGATATATATGTGAGATATAATATACCGTATTATATCGGGTGGTCACTGAGTAGTTTTCATACAAGTGTAAACTGATTATAAGAGATAAACGAATATAAGCGTATCTGTGACCTAAGTTTCTGCCACCAAGTACTGTACGAGTACTGGTACAGCTAAACGGAGTCATGCACATAATGACCTACGGTGCACTGAATCCAGCACACCACCCTGTAACTGTACGGAGTGTTGTTCAGGTGGCAGAGAGCGGAGCACAGACAAATCAAACTGTTCCGAAACAACAAACAGCTAGGAGCTGGAAACTGCTAGAGGGAGGCCTGTGCTTTAGCCAGCCCTACAAATTATTGGCCTGTCCACACGCGTGGAAATTCAGATGAACGACGCGTGGATTGCAGATGGACGCCGTATGGACGCTTTTTTTGCAAAATCCACACGTGTGAAAATGTCTAATTTGCAAAAGTGATGTTCATACGGTGTCCATACGATAAATCCACACGTCGTCCATACGTGTGCCCCCGTGTGGACGACGTATGCTAGTTTACCTGATTTTATTACGCGTGTGGACGCTCCGTACACTGCCCGACCGTATGGATAGGTGCCGTCCATACGCATGAACCGTTGGAAATTGCTGTCCACACGTGCGGACAGCGAGGAATGCCGCTTCTACCCCTCCTCAGCCATATGGACACCATGGGGACGTGTCCCTGGACGGTACCGACGCGTACGGACGACGTGTGGACGGGCGTATGGACAGTGTGAGGCCCGTGCCGTGCCAGTCTTTTGCGCTTGTCCGCACGTGTGGACAGCCATTGCACCCGGGCCTGGGTGTACCCGAGCACTGCTTGCCCCTTCCTCAGCCATATGGACACCATGTGGACGTGTCCCTGGACGAACCCATGCGTACGGACGACGTGTGGACGGGCGTATGGACAGTGTGAGGCCCGTGCCGTGCCACTCTTTTGTGCTTGTCCGCACGTGTGGACAGCCATTGCACCCGGGCCTGGGTGTACCCGAGCATTTCCTGCCCCTTCATCAGCCACATGGGCACCATGGGGACGTGTCCCTGGACCGTACGGACGCGTACGGACGACGTGTGGACGGGCGTATGGACAGTGTGAGACCCGTGCTGCGCCACTCGTTTGCGCTTGTCCGCACGTGTGGACAGCCATTGCACCCGGGCCTGGGTGTGCCCGAGCATTTCCTGCCCCTTCATCAGCCATGTGGGCACCATGGAGGCGTGTCACCGATCGAACCCATGCGTACGGACGCCGTGTGGACAGACGTATGGACGATCGGAATTCGCCAATCCATACGTATGGACGTCGAAATTGGAGTTTGTTGAAACACGCGTGTGGACACATACATCCGCGCGTGTGGATAAGAGTTTACCCGCATGGATTAGCGGAATCATGCGTGTGAATACAGGTATCCGCCTACATACGGTTTATTTACATATATATTACATCGTGTATCATCCGCAATCATCTGAATCAGATGAGCTACTACTGTCATCCTCGCTACTACTGTTACCATCGAGTTCACGGAAGAAATCCGCCTTGCGATCCAACACAACTTGCAAGCAATCAGTTCGTCGTCGAATGGCCAAAGGGACAGCATTTCCTTTGAACCGGGCAAGCCAAGCCGGCATGAAAGGAACATCCTGAATTACCACTTGATTCTCAATGCTGTTTGCGCGAACGAATGGCTGAGACACGTCCCATGGCATGTCTTTGCGCAGGTAAATGTTCTTGCTGATGTCGTCCGCAAGCGCAGCCGCCTTTGGGTACCAACGGGCCTTCAACAGAAAGATCTCGTGACCGGGAAGGTCAAGCTTGACAATCTTCATGATTTCCCCATACCTATCTTCAACGTCATCGTCCGGTATCTCGCCTGTAAGAAGTTGGGCTTGAGTTGGCACTCCCGGAGTTCGAAAGATGCTCTTGAAATACCGTTGACAGCTCTTCAAACCAATGTCGCTGTCGTGCACTCGGAAATCTTCACGCCCGATCTTGATGCTAGGATACTCCGTCCACGGGGCGATGCCGGCTAAGGCGAAGGCCTGCTCCTCCTCGGTGAAAGGCTGAATCTGCAAAGTTGTTGGGCACCTCCGCCACGTGTCTGGTTGTAGAAACACCGGAACCACGTCATTCGTCATCGGCCTTCGACGACCCGCCCGTCGGTTGCGACGATTCCGTTGCAGAGCGTTCCTGCATTCGCAAGGTACACACGGGTGGACTCAGTGTTCCGTACGTTGTCATACGGTGGCCGTACGCCGTCCATACGCCATCCACATGGCATTTGCACAATTTACAGACACGCATATGAGTTGGTACCTGTTGAATAAGGCGAGTCTGTCGAAATTTTTGCACAGAATGTCGTACTCGGGGAACTCGGTACGAAGATAAACTTGAATCTTTTCCCTGTCATCTGTTGCGATTGACGCCGCGCAAGTGAATTAGTTGTCTCACAAGAAGACTGAAGAGAGAAAAAACGGACAATAGTGAAAACCTATCCGTGCGTACGGACAGGTATTCCACACGTGTGGGCGGCGTCGTCCGCACGGAAGGCCCTTCGTCCACGCGCTTTGACAAGTGCTATTGATCAAACGGACAATAGTAAAGTACTGTCCGTGCGTATGGATCGTTGTCCACGCGTGTGAACAACTACGTGCAAACGTACTTACAAAGCATCCACACGCATGGACAGACTGACATGCATGGTACACATAATACTTATGGATGTGCTCACCAGCGGATGGCCGCACAGTGCTTGATTTTGTTGTAAAGATGTTCTGCTTTGCAGGAGGTCGATAATGCGGAGCTCGACCAATTCGATGCATCTGCTTGATGCCCGCAACCATGGAAACCGTTCGCCGCAACTCCAATCCTTTCATCATGCTGGCGACTGGTTGTGAGCGGGTCTTGATGGACAGCTTCAACAACCCGAAATAGTCTTCGAAGACATACATCCAGATTTCCCGTGCAGGGCCGTTGTCCTTCAGCTGGTCGACAATGTGCACGAGAAGATGCGACATAATCACCAACGCCTCAGGGGAGTTGTTCCGCTCCATCTCATCTCTCAACTTCATGACTCGGCTCTGCAGCTTGTTCATTTCCTGAAAGGCAAAATGAGAGGCAACCTTAATCTCGAACCGGGACATGACAGGTGTGAATACTGGAGGAACACCCGGATGGACAACGACTTCATACGTCGTCCGTGCGGCGTCCGTACGGTGTCCACACCGAAGCACACGTGGATTAGGCTAATTAACGTACCTCTGGATCAATTGAGGGGGCGGTTAATTCTCGAACCACCACCGCAAATTCGCCGACGAACTTCGCGTATTGTGGACGGAGAACTTGCCCGTCAGCATTTTGCCAGGATGCAATAACGCCCAGTATCCCAGAAGTGAGGGATACCACCAGCTCCGCGGCCTTCATCTTCCGCACCTTATTCGGGCTGTTGTACTTCTCCTGCAAAAGTTTCTTAGGTAGAGGTCCCATATTTGTCGGGAGCTTCAGACTTCGTACCCACTTGATTGCACCGGTCTTTGCGATCGGTGACAGTCCCCACGGTGATGGTTTGTCTGCGAAGAATTTACATTGTTAGGCATACAGTGGAGGGTCCATACGTCGTCCGAACGGTGGCATAGGACGTCCGTCCGGACGGAACAAGGTGTCCACCCGTATGGAACAGCAGAAACTCGCAAACGACCTACCAGCTTACCTGCCAGTCGCTTCGCAGCAGATCTTCGATCGTTTACATTTCTGGGTGGGGGTGCGATAACCCACGATCGATGGACCTTCATCTTTCGCGCATAGTTGCGTGTGTTCGGTCCCCAACCATCACCAAAAATCACGCAGTGGACGCCGTGAATCAGGTTGTACAAGATGTGCATCAAGTCGAGAAGGTAGTCTTTTACAACGTCAAAATCAGGAATGATTGACATCGGGCATGGTTCCTTGACCCCGCTCTGCTTCATGAATTCCTCGATGATTGATTTAGGCACTCGTCCCTCTCTGATCATCTTGGCGTGGAGCTGTTGGGTTTCGCGGACTTCGCTGTTGGTGCGAAGAGGAATTGATTCACCTGCTCAATGCCGGCGGAGAAAATCAACACAACACGCTTAGACGGTGAATCACGCGTACGGATGACATATGGTTCCGTCGTCCACGCGTATGGACGCCGGTATCCACTAGCCCGAACAGGGTGTTCTTTAACACATAATGTAAGCTAAAAATCCACGAGCTGTCCGTGGGGTGTCCACACGGTGGGCACACGTACAGCCGAAGAAGGAAAGGGGACAAACGAAGGGGTCATGCGTTTACCTGGTTGCAGTCCTTGGTGTAGTGAGGAATATATGATTTTCGTTAGACCAGATGTAGATTTCTCAGTACCCCGTATCCAGCATCTTAGGCAACCTAAGTACGAATTAGCTCCCAATCGTCTCGCTGCGTCGCTCAAGCCAACGTAGTCTTCGAGCACTTTGTACAGCACGAGCTTGAACGTGAAAACCGTGTTGGTAATCACATCGAACATGCGTACGCCGATAGTCAGTCTGTTAACCTCCAAGGTGAACATGTCGTAGAACTTGCTGCTGACTTTCGGTTTTCCATCCCAGATTCCCCAAGTCATCACGTATTCTCGTTTGCAGCGAATTTCTCCTGGGAAATTGACAATCGTAAAACACAGCGGAGTCACCGTGCGTATGCCGTCGTTGAAGGATTGGACGCCATCCGCACACGCCATGATGGCAATGTTCCTCGGGTCTTTAAAGACGTCCCACTTGTTGCGAACGAAGTTGAGAAATCCTGGCGAGTCTGCACGAGCATTGGGAAACGATACATGAGAATTCCTTACACTAACTGTCCACACGGGTGGATAACTAAGTACACACGTACGGACGACGAGCGAACGAATTGTCCATACGGTGTTCACACTCATGGACAGGTTTGCACGAGCTCTGGGAAATGGCACCTAAGATTTCCGCAATTAAACTGTTCACACGAGTGGATAACGACGTCCGTGCGTACGGACGGCGTACGTATTTACCATCCATATGGTGTTCACCTACATGGACGAGTTTGCACGAGCAGTGGGAAATACGACATACGAATTCCGCACTTGCTTCGTCCACACGGGTGGACGATGCTAATCGTACCCACGGACGATGTACAGTCCTTACGTCCATGCGGTGTACACAGTCACGGATTGAAATTTCGGAGTAAACTCACCCAGTATACCATGTACCTCCGCTCGGGGGTCTTTGTCCAACATGCCTTCTTTCCACCACGTACGCGCTAGCATGGCTAACTCCGGCGTCAGGAAGAATACGGTGAACAGCGTTTCGAGCGGCCACCATCGAAAAATACAGCGAGCTCGACCAGGAATGTATACCCCCTTCACCGTCTTTCCGTCCTCGTATCTCGGTTCCAGGCATTTCGGACACTTGTCGCGGTTGGCGTGCTCGTCCTGAAAGAATTCGGAGCACTCGGGGCAAACGTCCACTTCGTTGTATCCCTTGAACATCTCCTTCCACTTCTGCAATACTTGTGCATAGGTAGATGGAACCTCTGCGATGTGAGTATGTGCACTATCGGCTACTTTGTCGACGTAGTGAACACGCAGAATGTTCAGAATCGCATCGAAGTAGGCCTGCGAGCTGTTGTGGTGGTTGTGGGAGACGAGAAGATCCAACACGAAATTGTTCGCCACAACGTCAGCGGACGCTTGGACGTTTTCTAGACTTTCCTGCGCACACAAACACACACACACACACACATCCTCAAAGAAGGCATGAATGTGATGAATGCCGATGAATTGCTGACTTAGCTGATAAGGAAGACCTACCTCTGCGCTTGGGTCCTCTTGAGGTCCCAAGAAGAGCCGATTGATTTTTTTGATCGTCGCATCTGCTGCCTCGTGGATGGCAACATCTTCTGGGAATTCCTCCTCCTCACTATGTTCATCTTGTTGTCGCTCTGGTGACGGCGATCGATCACCATAAAGTCCATTGGCACGCACGTGCCGGAGAGTTTGCTTACTGGATAACCACCTTTCACCATTGCATTCAACGCAGGGACAAAATGGCATCTTTGGTCGTCCGTGCGTCGTACGTACGGCGTTCGTACGCTAGGCTTAGGTTTCCAGCGTATGGACAACGGTGTTCATACGTTCCATGTCACATCTGCGCGAATGCACCGACACTTACGTCAAGGTTGTAAACTCGTGGTCCACACGTTAGATTAAGGATGGACGCTATGTGTTGTCCGTGTGGATTCCGCAAGCATTCTAGTCCATGAGAGCGGTTGTCCACACGCGTGGAAACGTCAGTTAGCTGTCCATGTGGGGTTCGTACGAATTTTCGTATGAATAAGCACATTTCCACACGTGGGCATGTCCCATGGACGGTCTGTCCATATGGTTGGAAAAATCAGCACATTTTGAACAGTCCGCATGGATGGATAGGAAAAGCACACGCTGAATTACGAGTTTTCGTACGACTTTATAGTGTTTGTACGCTTTTTGTTGAAAAATGTCCACACGCGTGGAAACGTCAGTTAGCAGTCCATACGCTGTCCATCCGAGTTAGCCTTGACTGTCCGTATGATTCATGTCCCATGGACGGCCTTTTTCAGACCGTTCATATGACATGAAACTGGACCTCATGGAAAATAAAAACATACAAACCGTATGGACAGCGTACGGACAGCACATTTTACCACACGGTGGACACTTGGGTAGAAATACTTAGCGAAAAAATGGCAAAAAAAAAAATCCCTTAAAAAGGCCGATGGAGGGCTAAAATCGGAGCGGGGGGACAAAAAAAAAAATTAAGCGGGAGGGGGGTTAGACGCCCTCTCGCTGCTTGCGATTTACCCCAGAACAGGCACTCAGTGGGATTGTTTCCCAGCGGACAGTGCAATCGACGGTCCAGATGAACCCCCCAGTCTTAATCGGACGGTCTCCATGAGTTACCGAAACTTAAAATGGCATGGAGGCGTGGGTGGGCACCCACGACGCCCCTTGTGGACTAGCGGCGTCGTCGGCGGCAATCGCCTCATATCGCTAGACCACAAGGGGTATCGTGGATGCCCATGCCTCCAAGGGGATTCGAACCCCTCACCCTCGCGTGTAACGCGTTCGGCTTACCAACATTTGACCACTCGGCCAAGCACCCACGATGATGGAAACCCGCTGCACGGCAAAACTTATATTCATAAAACCGCGTTTCCCTACAGAGAGGACTCTGATACCAATTTGAAAAAGAAAAAAGAAATTGAGACATGCATGTTCAAAATCGCCCATGGACGACGCTGTCTCATACACCAGCTCAACGGTCATACGTTCGGACGCCCGTACTGTACGGATGAACGCCACGAAGGCAGCGCTGTCCACGCCCGTGAAGACCGTTTTCATGCCATCGCCGCCAAAAGTAAGCCAAATACAAACGCCCACAGTCCTCCAGCAAACGAACCTCCTCGCTTTTTTGTTTCGTAAGTTCCCAACATGACCAGATTGCGAGTTCAGCCCGGAAGACAACGCACACAGAAACCAAAATCACCACCCCCCGCCCCCACTTCCACGACACCGACCCG
This sequence comes from Cymbomonas tetramitiformis, assembly GCA_001247695.2. Classification (NCBI taxonomy): domain Eukaryota; kingdom Viridiplantae; phylum Chlorophyta; class Pyramimonadophyceae; order Pyramimonadales; family Pyramimonadaceae; genus Cymbomonas; species Cymbomonas tetramitiformis. Next base: position 38,144 of record LGRX02033826.1, on the reverse strand, counting down.
TCGCCAAACCAACTTGGTCGAGGCGACCGGGTCAAACTCCGCGATGCAGCAAATGATGCAGCAAATGCAGAGCATGCAGCAGCAAATGCTGATGTTTGCAGGGGCTGCCGGGGCGGGGGGTGCAGCCAAACCTGCAGAGGCTGCGCAGGCCGCAAATACAGAGCGGTTGGTGTTGGACCCGGGCGCCCAAGTTTTAAACGACATGAAGGAAGACGCCCGGGAGATAATCGACGACTGGCATGGAACAGGCAAGCTGCCCCCTGGGACGGTCGCCGTCATCGGGGTGGCCGTGCACAACAAGATATCCAAGCATATCCAGTCCCGACACCCGCAGGTGCCCCTGCGCATGGTCAAAACATACGTCACCAACCGGTTGAGTTATTTAAAAAATAACTCGGATGGGCCCGGTCGCTGGAAATTTAAGGTCACCCAGGACTTCCCCGACGGGTTTCACATCCGGTACAAGGGTCCAGCGGCCGGGTACAAGGTGTACGGGCACAGGGATATGCCGACCCCGGAGGAGACAGATGCGTGCCTGCAGGTGGCTCTGGCAGTGGCTGCTGGGAACCCACTCACCGAAGGCAAGCACTTTGAGATCTTCAAAGCGCTTGGTGCCCAAGCCCCTGAAGCCCCTGAAAAGAAACCGAAGGTAACTTTTGTGCTCTTCCGCCTGTAAACTGCGGTGTCCACTCGCTGTCCAACGGTGTCCAGGCGCGTGGTTATGTGAACCCTTTTTCAACTTGTGCCGCTTGATTGTTTCCACGCTTATGAACCACGTAGTTTGCACGTTGTCCACAGGGGTGTACGTTTTGGCTAGTGAGCGCCAGTTCTTAACTGTTTTTCTTATATGTTTCCACGCGTGTGTCGCCCGTACGAACGACTTAGTCCATACGTCGTCCCCACGGTGTCCAGGTGGAAGCGCCCCAACAGACGGTCTCCGAAGGGTCGGCGCCGCAGGCAGACGAGCACTCCCCCAACCTGGAGGGCCCTTTGGCTGTCGGGGACCAGGTTGACGTGTTTGCCACCCCCCAGGCGGACGTGGGTCGTATCGGTGACGGTTACGACACCGGCAAGGCCACCAAAACTGGCCTTTCCAACCTCGTCATCGGTCGGGCAACCGTCGCCGCCATCGGGCCGGGGAAATCCTTAAACGAGAAGCCGATGCTTTTGCCCAGGGATACCTACGAGCTGTACGTGGAGTTTGTGGTGCACCTCCCAGAGAAGGGGGACGTTTACCCCGTGGAGAGGATGTTATCCCACCACATGTCCATGGTGGATGAGCTCGTGAGTGCCGAGCAACTCCGCACCGGGACGGCTAATAAAACGATGGAGATGCTGGAGCACAACCTCCAGTCAGTTATAGTAAGAAAAAATGTTATCTGGCAAGTCCTCCCTCCCTCCCTGCCTTCCCCTGCAACGTTCACATTTTTACCTTTTGCACTTACGCGAACGTCCATGTGTACATGTGTGCGTGGTGTTGTTTCGCTGTCCATACGCGTGGACACCATTTATTGTGCCGTCCATACGGGTGGAAGGCGGTGTACATATGTAAGGACGCCGTCTAACAAGTGGTTTATGTACGCAGGATACACAAGGCCTACTTGAGGCACGCCAACACGGACAAGCTGTATCCCGAGAGGATGACAGGGAGAAAACTGGCCGGCCTGAAGTTGGAGCCTGCTGAGGTATCGGAACGGGACCGTGGATATCCCCCCGTCACGGTGTGTTTGCTTGTATTGTTCTAGTTGCATTTAGCTTGTCATTTGTTGTCTTTGCTCTTAATGCACTTACTTAGGTTGCATTCACTTGCAGTGTCATACGAGAGGAACGAGCCGTCACTGGTTTCAGGACGTGCGGGGGTGTCAGAAGGAAGAGATGCACGATGCGGATGTTGAGGAGGAAAAGGGTAACGCGGACGATGATGAGGATGATGATGATGGGACGGATGTTGAGGCTGTCGAGGATGAGGCTGTCGCTGCTAATGAAGGAGAGGAAGGAGAGGCTGTGGACGATGAGGAGGCGTCCGAGGAGGAGAAGAAGGAGGAGGAGGAGGAGGAGGAGAAGAAGGAGGGGGGCGGTTCCAAGAACGAGGCTGCCAAAAAGTCACCTCTTAGATTTAAAAAGAAAAAGAATGCACTTGCACCTGCCAAAGAAGACCAGAGGCCAGGAAAGAAGCCGAGAAGCTAGGCTAGAATAGCACAATATTTTGTAAACATTTTGTATATACGTGTACCATTCGTGAATGTCCTGCAGTGTCCTGCTCTGTCGTGCTGACAAATCTTACGTCTTTCCATACGGTGTTCACACGTACGGACGTCTTGTTCATACGTGTGGATGGAATCGTCCATACGCATGGATAAGTATTATCACAAGCTATCCACACGTACGGACACCGATGTCCATACGCGTGGATATGTAAAATATACTAAGTAAATAAGTTTCCATCCGCACGGACAGCGACGTTCATCCGGATAAGGACGTCGTCCACACGTACGGACGCACGTGTCCATACGTCTGGACTATCTATATTCGACTGTCCACTTGGTGTCCTTGCGGTATCCGCACGTGCGGTTACGATGTCCATGCGTCGTCCATACGCTTTCTTTATGGGCGTCCATATGCCCTCCGCACGCGCGTTTACGATGTCCATGCGTCGTCCATATGCTGTCCTTACGGTATTACATACGGTGTCCGCATGTGCGATTATGATGTCCATACGCTGTCCTTACGGCTATCCATACGTTGTCCGCACGTCTGGTTATGATGTCCATGCGACGTACATACGTTGTCCTTATGGGAGTCCATATGCCGTCCGCGCGCACGTTTACGATGTCCATACGCCGTCCATACGCCGTCCTTGCGGGATTATATACGGTGTCCGCACGTGCGATTACGATTTTCATGCGCTGTCCATACGATGTCCTTACGGTTGTCCATACGTTGTCCGCACGTCCGGTTACGGTGTCCATACGCTATCCATACGGGTTTCCATACGGTGTCCCTGCGCTGTCGTGCGGGTGATTAGTGCCTCTGTCCACGCGTATGGACACCATGTGGACATGTTTTCTGTCCATACGGTGTCCATATGGTGGTCCATACGGTGTCCATATGAAATCCTTACGATGTCCATGGGACATTTTCATATGGACACCACAATTACGCGTCGTCCGTATGGTTCTTACATATGCATCAAGGTTTCGCCAGAAATCTGCTCAGACCGTCCATACGGTTGTCCATATGGGTCCTTACGATATCCATACGCTGTCCATATGCAAATCCACACGGATGAATGGGCCAATAATTTGTAGGGCAGGGCGGTCCCTTCCTAAAACTGCTGCCAGGATACTGCTATCAAGCTAAGTTCCTACAGCTCAATCTTACAGACACTTAGCCACTTCCAAAGTGGTCCACAAAGTTGCAGAGTTCACCAGAGTTGAAGAAGTTGTCAGTGTCAAAGATGTTCAACCAGAACCAGAGTCCAGAAGTCAAAATCCAGAACCAGATTCCAGAGACCAGTGTCCAGAACCAGAGGCCAGAACCATAATCCAGAAGCCAAGACCAGAAGCCAGAACCAGCAGAAGATTCGTAGAACAAATTTAGAAATTCTGAAAAGTGAAAATCTGAACCCAAGCCTGCCGAAACCACAGAAGGAAAAGGAATGCCGAAAGGAAGAGTGTACGGCAAGGCAGGCAGACTGTTGGCAGTCACCCCAGTGGGATGTACTGCTGCGGTGAATTCAGGGGCTCGATCGAGCACCACCGAACCCTGAACCGCTGACACACATGCAAGACACATGAGTGCGGGTAGGGCTAGAGATGCAAAAGAGAAAACTCTCGGCAATGTTGCCACACCGACACGTGACCGTGTAGCCGGTGGGGCCGAGGGAATCCCGTCTCCGGAATAAGAAAAACCGTCGGAGTCGTCGTCATCGTCGATCGCGGAAAGCTCTCCCGGGTGAATCGACTCGTGAACCGAGTCAATTGAGCACAATTTAAGGGAGGGGTTAGAGCATGCCGGCATTACCTGGTCCATAAAAGTGACACGAAGAGGCTCCTCGAAAGGAGACTCGACAGAAGCCGGGTCCGATGCCAAAACCGGGTATAGCCCAGTGTCGATCTCGTGATTGGCAGGTGGTGGCGCATCGCACACCACCTGCGGCACAGACATCGTGGTAAGATGCAGCGGTGGCTGCACACTGGTAGTGGCAGCACCACCGACCTGTGCAGCTGTAGCCGCAGACCGTAATGAGTCTAGGATACCCTGTGCGTCGGACAGTACACCCTCCATGCCGGCGTCCGAAGCATCATGACTCAAGCCCGCATAGTGAGCACGTAATCCCACATCGCGCCGTACAGGATAGGTGAAAGGCTCGGGGTCGTCACGCACCAGTGGCCGGTCGTGCTGGTGGCACAGGTCAGCGAATTCCTCGTCGTTCTCGTCGTCGAAGGCGGTCTGGAAGGCCGAAACCACCTCGTCCAAGTCCATGGCGGCATTACGAAGCCCAACATCACATGAACCACACACCAACGGGCAACGTGCCGTGTCGTGAAAGTGCCCAGGGCAGAGGGGGCACTCCTGTACGAAGGCCGAGGATGCGGAGTGAAAAGAAATGTTCCTAGCACCCTGCGGCCGATGCGATTGAGGCCAATTCCCGCCCTTCGGGAGTGGGGAGGCCGCGAAGCGATGCTTCCATCCCACGTGACGATTGCGGCCGTGAAATTTACCGTCGGTCCGACGGTTCCGCTCGTCACGCCACTTGGACGGTGGAAACCTCACACCACCGCTCCCATGCCGACGGGGAGAATCATGCCGGGGCGGCGGCGTGTCTCGCGCAACCTCGCGCTCGTCATGACGGAGGGAGGCGAGCAGGGCAGAGGCCTCACCAATGATACGAGCGAACTCCTCCAGGAAGTCCGAGACGTCACTCGGCTCCCCACCCGCGTAAGCCAATCCGAGAGGCGTGTGCGTCGGGATAGGCGCGGCTGCCTTGGGGCGGTTGGGAGGGCAATTAGGGTTCGCACACCACCACACCTCTAGAATGTGAGTGTAAACCTCCTCGATGCTCACCTTCGCCAACTCAGTGTCCAGGCGAAGCGGGGTGATTACCTCCTTGTAAAATTCGGTGTCCAGTGCCGCCAGGAGCTGCCTCTTGGCTGCTTCGTCGTCCAGAGCAAGGCATGGAATCGGTTGGAACAAGCAGTATCGATAGTTTTTGATTATTCCAAATTTTCAATTGATTAATAGTAATATCCTAAATTGTCCTATCAATAAATTGTGATAAAAGAAGTCAGCTATCGATTGATTGTGATTTTTACATTATATTATCAATTGATTGCAATTCTAGCAAATGCACATCAATTGATAGTGATTCCTACCGAGGCAATATCAATTGATATGATACCCCGAAATTTCTACCGAGGCTATATCAACCAAGGCTCGGTATCGTGATTTTTTTGAACTTATCAAATAACGATGAATAAGTCAAATTTTATAATCGAACGATAACGATAATTTTTCGAACCTATCGACTGAGAACGATAACGATACCTATCGATACCATTCATGATAACCAATTGTGCCCTAATGGGTATCAGATTTTGGGTTTTACCAATCCTATCACAACAAACAATATATCATTGTGTTCGTCTATGAATGAGCTGTATGTATGCAAAGTTTCGGCCGGAGAGACCTCGTGCAGCAGCAGCTTGTGTTTCAAGGAGTTCTTGCTCTTCCTTGAACCGCTGCCGGAATTCGCTGATCAAGGTCTCGAGGCCGGCTAGATTTTCTACCGGCTCCCAAGTGTCGTGTTTCGCATCTGGAAAGTTCTCCCAGCCAACAAGCCATTGCGCGTTGCCTTTTGCCACCCGCTCTGCCTTAATCTCTCGCACGCTGTAAACGATATCATCACTGCCAGCAGGGTCGAAAGGGGTTTGCTGCGTCCGTTTGATAGGGCCTTTCCCTTGGGCGACGAGTTTCACATGGTTAGGCTTACTTCCACGTCCACGTTTACCCATCTTGATTCACACAGGCAGTCGATAGTTCGTCAATAGTCGTGACACTCCGTCACACTGTAAATTGAGGTCCTCGCGGCCAAAAGAATTGATTTTGGAATGCCACCAAATCGAGTCGAGAGCCTCCAACACGCCCCCTCCAATCTGAGGATGGGTGTCATTTGCATGTTTATTGGTTCATCTCAAACACACTTCAGCGAACCCAAATTAGAGACGAATGAAAAGCCTAGAATTCAAGAATGAAGGATCGGTTAGGGAGTTATATACTGCATATCGATATGTGATTGCGTGTCACGCGCAAATATCAATCGATTCTGATATGTCCCACGGTCACGATCAATTGATTGTGATAATGCAAATCGAGAATCGATTGATGGTGATAATTCGGATTAGGCATCAATCGATTGTAATTCTCGGAGGTGGGTATCAATTGATTGTAATATTTTGATTGTGTATCAAATAGGCATCAATTGATTCTGATATTCTGATATATCGATGGTATCAGAATATCAAACAATCGATTCCATGCCTTGGTCCAGAGCGCTGGCTCCGCTAGCCGCAATCGCCTTTAGGCAATCATCAAATTGGGCCACTAAAGGCTCTGGATCAACAGAGGACCCAAAAGAAATGCTTAAGAGCTCCTCTTGATGGCGGAGCGGCCGATGTCCAGGCGGCAGCAGCCGCTTGGTGAGCTCAAGGAGGGCACGCTTACCGTCGCGCGGAGAAATCCGAGCCGAAGCGTCAACCCACCTTCGAGCTGGAGAGTGGGGTGTTGTCAAAGAGACCAACGCACGAAGTAAAATGTCGTTGAAGATCGGGTGAACCTCTTTGGTGACGTCCACGAGGTCAAAGATGTCCTCGTTGGCGGTGTCCTTGTTGACAAAAGATGCCTCCAAGGCAGTCACTAAGGAGTCCCAAAGAAGCTGACGATGAGGTTCACTTCCGGAAAATGAAGACGCCTTAGTACCTAAGGTGTCCTTCGCAACACGCTTAACAACGTCAGTGTCCCAGGATGATTGCAACACGGCATTTCCACGTGTCTTGTCAGCAGCAGCGAGTGCAACATGCGCTGACTGTGGAGTGCTCTTATATCGAGCACCCACGTTCCTAGCAAAAATAGAATCTAGGCGCATCCTAGCGCCCACGGCTGGTGTACTAACTGAGGATGAAGTCATCAGAATAAATTCCTAGAGGAGGGGGGTTGGGGAAAAGGCGAGGTGCAAATCGTAAGGTGGTGAGCGACGGTAATGCAGTTGCGGAGTGAGGGCAAGATGGGGTCGAACGAAATCAACGAAGTCGAATACGCGACGGCCAAGGAGATGTCGACAGGGGTGATCAAGCCAAGTCAAAAACAAAATCCAACGCGGACACTCGAAGAAGTTGTCGAAAGTTCCAATCCGAAATCTCACCGTAACTTAGCGCAAACCGCACGCTCTAAAGTGGCCAATTCAACACCTCGCGAGGCCCCAACGCCCCGCCAAGCGGAAAAGCTTAGCCAATCATGGCAAAGTCAGCAGTGAGAAAAGCGGGGTAATACCCCATAACCTGTGAGATATAATATACCGTATTATATCGGGTGGTCACTGAATAGGTTTTCATACAAGTGTAAACTGATTATAAAGATAAACGAATATAAGCGTATCTGTGACCTAGGTTTCTGCCACCAAGTACTGTACGAGTACTGGTACAGCTAAACGGAGTCATGCACATAATGACCTACGGTGCACTGAATCCAACAATATATATATATATATATAGTTGAGATATATATTCACAGCTTCGGGAAACAGTCAGGAACTGGTGAAACGGCTAAGACAATTTGATAACACAATTACTTAGGGTTTTGTGTGTGTCGGACTGTCGGCCGGAGTGCACGTGACAGGCTGCAAGTGACACTCGCAGTGAGGGGTGACACAGAAAGGGGGTTGACTGTCAGTGACACAAAGAACAATTGGCACAGGCTCCTACCTTGGGCACAGGTTCCCAAGGGGAGTCTCATGGCGGTGTTTTGGACGTTGCAGCAGCCGATTTTTTCCCGCCAGCATTTATTTCAACTGGAAATGCTTCGCTCTCTTTAGAGCACGTTGATCCAGTGAACGATGACAACAACGAGTTCTACCCCTACTCTTCCGACGATCACGAGGAGCACGACTCTGGTGGTGCTTACGAGGACGATGCTGACCCCTCCGATTACGATTCTGGGGACCACCACGACTCTGGGTCTGGTGGTGCTAGCAGCGAATCTTACTGTGGTTATTCTTCTGGGTCTTCTTAATTTCTAAACGGACAGGCAGAGCTTTTATCTCGTGTTTCGACCACTAGCTGGGATGGGGATCTCTCCGATGTATTTTGTGATTAGAGTGTTGACCACTTGCGGACAGCTGGTTTCAGTAAGTCGAATTCTTCGGGCAGTTTAGACCCCTTTCTTCAATTCGCAATCAATGCACAAGCTAAGCCGACAGGCAGCTCCGATCCTTGCAAACATTCTTCCCCATGAACAGACAGGCGGCACAGGTGCTAGCTGCTGACCACTAGCCGGCAGGAATTTGACTCAGCAATCTTTCCAACATGAGATGAGCACCTAGCAGTGTTTTATTCGGCATCCTCTGTTCGTTTCTTTTCACTTGTGATCATGACTAGCTACGAGACTTATAACATTCTCATTAGATGTAAACTCTAGTAGCTAGGGTGGTGACTTTCACAAGCTGTAGATTCACCTCAGATGAGGTGGTGTGCTGGAAATGGCACAGTGACATGTTCGTACTGTCACGTGTCATATCCGGTGTGTCATCTTCGGTGACTCTGCTTGTGTCAGTCAAAGTACTTATTCCCGTATGTTATCAATTATTGAGTTCGTTCTATCTCGCCGGGAGCGTTCTCCCCGTGGCTGCTGTGCTGTTTCCAACACCCTCCATGAGTCTATTCAGTTATGCAAACTGCCACTTAGTCAACTCGCTGCCTCATAGACAATGGTAAATTTGATTTTTTTTAATGACTACTTGCGCTACCTTGCACATTTTGTCATCATCACCCAATTTACTCTACATGTTTGCCTAATGCGGATTATAGTAACAATCCCATGCTCTTAATAAATCATCAATTACTCAACCGTTTTTTTCAAATGTATCAATGATACAATACATTCCAAATATGAATTGCTCAACACTACTTAACTTTGCTTTCCTATAGTTCGTTCGACATTAGCTAAAGCATTTCTCGCGTTAAACCTCTTTGTTCAATCTCCACGTAAGATGTATACTACGTAATTCGGCCGGTGTCATGGGGACACTGACTTTCACCCCCCTGTAAGGTGGGGTTGAGCAGCCTCTCCTGTTATGTTTCACCCCTCGCCCCGAGGTGCCACGTAGGCAGTCAGCATTTCGCAGCTCGCACTGATAATAAAACACTCGCTGTATTTTATCATCTCATCTTAGCCTTCGTTTCTGCTGCGTCTGAATGTTTCCGATGTTTGGCTTGACTAATATATGTATATATATTACGTCTTCCATCAGGTTATGGACCCTCGCTACGCTTCCCTGTTTGAAGATTCGTTAGCAAGATCACTTCGCGCCCCGCGATTTTATCCGCTTTAAGATTCCGCTTTACGAGGTCCCGCTTTACTATCCGCTTTAGTTCAACGATTTATGGACGTCCGCTTTTAACACCGCTTTCGCCGCTTACGGCGCCGCTTTAACCTAACCGATTTCTCCGCTTTCTTGACGCGATTTGCGTTCCACTTTCTCCGCTTTTCCCGCTTTCTTCGCCGGACTTTTGGCGGCCGCGTTACTCTTTGGTATTCTCTGGCTAGCAGCACTCCTTCTGCAGGAAAATTGGCTTATCGCACGGCATATTTGACGCGACCGGCGTTTTCCTTGCGAAATTCTACCCTAATTTTGCTTTTTCATCACTGGAAATTGTCAATTTTACGAAAAGTTATTTTTTCGCTTGGGAACCCTATCGTTGGGTTTGCAGATTCTGCAGTCTGCAGTCTGTGGCCATGGCCGCCTCACTCCAGCGTGTGCGTATGGCCGCTATGCGTTCAGCGTTGGTATCTTTACGACTACATCGACAACATCTTACCCTTGGCTACGTCCTGGTGGTGTCTGGTGGTGCTTGTTCGCCGAGTACCAACCTCGACTCCGACATTTTCGACTTGATCGACAACAAGGACTTTGACTCCTACGACATCGCCTCTCCGCATTCTCCGCTTTCACCCGACGCATCCCTTGGCCGTCGTCTGGTGGTGTGTGGTGGTGTTATCGCCACCTCCCACTCCCATTCCGATTCCTCGATCCTCGCTTTTGCTGTGTACGACGCGTTCGTTGCGCGCACTCACCGCATTTTCCACCTTCGCCCTTCTCGCCCCCCCTACTTCGGCTCATCCGCTCTGGTGGTGCCACGCCGTTGAAGGCTTTGGCCTCGCTTGGGCATCGGTTGATCCACGACGATGGGCTATGCTTGACCTTCACATCATTGAGAGCACCGCCGCCGCCGACTTTAGCCTGCTTAGTAATTTTAGCAGCCTACCCCGTGGGAGTAGCTAATCCCCACGGCACACGCATGGGCGTAAGCCCCTAGAGCACGCAAGATTAGCGCAGGCGGATGCCACACTAGCTGGGCTGAAAAAGGCCCCTAGAATCTTGTGATGTGTTCAGTTGGGTTTGCTCTGTTTGTGAATTAGGGACCTGCATGTGGCACCTCATACCTTCGGGATGAGGTGGTGTCATGGGGACACTGACTTTCACCCCCTGTAAGGTGGGGTTGAGCAGCCTCTCCTGTTATGTTTCACCCCTCGCCCCGAGGTGCCACGTAGGCAGTCAGCATTTCGCAGTTCGCACTGATAATAAAACACTCACTGTATTTTATTATCTCATCTTAGCCTTCGTTTCTGCTGCGTCTGACTGTTTCCGCTGTTTGGCTTGACTAATATATGTATATATATTACGTCTTCCATCACGGTGAACTTTAATTTGTAACCGGTCTAACTATCCCGCTATATAAGTCTAAATCACCGTCACATGTAGGCCGAATTTCACATCACAAATAATCAACATCCTATCTAAATCCTGAAAATATGCCTTCCATCCTCGTGTACAATACATTTTTATACATTGAAACCAATGATTGGGTATGATTAATACCGGCTATCGTTCCATACACGTCTACTTCAATTGAATGGCCACCAAACTATTCGTGCACCACCTAATATATTGATTTTCCCCCACCTGTACGTTCACGTACCCCTATAAATCTTCATGATTGTAACGCTCTTCGCTGCCCTCGAATCGAATCGTGGGTGGCCGCGCGATGGCGCGAAGCGTGGTTTGTCTAAACTCTGGACAGTCATGAAAGTGCCATGTAGCTTTTGGCTGCCACGCCATGTACCGATTCGACACCTCAGCGCCACGTCCCATCCCATTCGTCACACAGCACATCGCTAGCATCGAATGATGACACGCGCTATATTAGAGCCATATATCTGGGGACGCTTATGCCTTATCTGAGATATCCCCACATCTTCTGGTGATGTAACGTCTGCGTCTGCGTAACTGTATGTGCCTGCCTACTGTATTCATCTTTAGGCACCTAGCACCTAACAATGGTATTCGACGTCAGTGCAGCACTGCGGTCCTTCAGTGTCGATTTCCAAATAGATTTCAACCCGTCCATAACAGCAAGTATTCCTTGACACTCATTTTAAAGTGCGGAGCCTAGTGTTGACATTATTCGTCGTGATGAAGCTGCTGCTCTTCCTTGCCTTTGCGCTGCGAATGGCGCACGCCGAACTCGTCAAACTGGCCACCTTCGATGGGGCCGAAGGCACAACCTACAAGTGGAAAGACCTAAACGATCCTGTTATGGGTGGACAATCGGTCAGCACGCTCACAATGGCGAACTCAACCGCAATTTTTGACGGAACATGCAAGATAGTGCCTTCTCTGAAAGCCCCCGGTTTTTGTAAGATTTCCGCCAGCCACGGCGGGCTTTTCACCAATTTTCCCGATATGGGAAAATTTCTTAACGGCACATACCAGCTCCGTGCGCGATCACTCACGCCCTTCAGCGGCTTCCATGCCTCGTTTGCCGCGAGGGGTCTTCCAAGAAACGTCAACATCCCTTTTGGGAGCTTCAAGAGCAAATTCACCCTCGAGGGCGAGGACTGGCAAATCGTGAAGATTCCGTTGAATGAGTTTTCGTATGACTGGTCTTCGTACACTGGAGACTGCGACACCAAGGACCCTACCGGATACCAGCATCGCTGCTGCAGCACGACGCCGGAGGTTTGCCCAACATTAAAGTACCTTTCTGTCATCTCTGACCTTGAAATTTGGGCTGAGGGGTCGGAAGGAGCTTTCCACCTCGAAATAGATTGGATTGGTTTCGGCAGTGAAGAAAGTGCGGTAGCGACATCCTGAAAACCTAGACTCGGGCACCACAGTGTCTTCACGTGGAGGGCTATCGCTCTCAAACTTATCTACTAAACTCTGTTAAACCAAAAGCATCGCCAATAGCCTAGTATCGAAGATTTTGTGCTTTATAAAGCAAGTTGTATCTAAAGTTCCGCCTGAAGGGTCGTCAAATCTAATGTGCAACCAACAATGTTACTATCTCATTGAGCCTGAAAGTGTGAATGCAGTAATAACCGTGCATAGCCGAAGTGCCAGCACCCCCGTGCATAGCCGAAGAGCCAGTACAACCTTATTTCTTACAACCTTATTTCTTATCGTTATCCGATTACATACATATCTTTGATATCCGAGAACACCGTTACGAATCCGTTATGTGCATCATATCCGTATTACTCCGGGACAACTTGGTATCAGTGTGGCAACGATCGTGACCTGTGTAAAATTCTATGGCGATGCACTTTAATACCATTTATGGCGGTTTCATGCTTCGATCTTATGGTTACAAAAGGATGGTGGGACGTGGGCATCCCAAATAGACAATCACTGTTCCTGAGTTATCATCGAAATCAATTCGTGCTTATTTCCGACTGGGATGCTGAGGTTCTTAGAGGATTTGTTACATCATACAGTAACGTAGAAAGTGCTCATCTTACATTATCTTCAGAGTTCAGACATCGTCGCATTGTTTCTTCAAGAATGCGGTCGTCATCATACTAACAGGCTTAGGACTCTGGATTTGGCTATGCTTGATGTACGTGTAATGCGGTGGCTTGATCATTTCGCTATGGTATGACGCGTTTAACAACGCTCGTGCTTTACGTGAAATATGTGCTCGTCGTACGAGGTGATGGTGACATTTGGTCTGCGGGATACGTGGGAGCATTGGTTAGAAGATCATTGTATATATATATATATGGGTTTAATGTGCAATGCGCGTAGGTAAATGCCATATTTGGTAGTATGCGCGTAGGCAAATGATTTTAATGTAGTATGCGCGTAGGCAAATGATTTTAGTGGTAGTCTGGGCGTAAGCAAATGGTTTGAATGGTCATTTGCCCGTAGGCAAATAAAATTAATAGTGTGATATCCGTAGACAGATCGTGAACAAGCGGGATAGTGCAACGAGTGTTGTGTTCGGTATACAACTGTATGTAGAACATAATACAAGTTTGCGTATTAATTCTTCGGTGTCTTAGGCAGAACATGCTTGTTAGATATATAGCGAAGACTGATAATATATCTAGCTGAAGTGATAAACCCTAGAATAAGGTTTCGGAATCAGAACGGTAAAGTGTGTTTGTGATAAAAAAAAGGATACATAAATACCGGAGCTGGGTTTCGGACCTACGGGTGATGGTCACCCAGACTACCAGAGGAGATGACAGGTGACATTGTTGGTGTTCACCCTATCATTTCCAACACACCACCTAGTGTGGTGACCGGAACTAAGTGCGAGAAAACACAAGACAAATTCCTACTCGACTTCGGAAGAAAAATCGGTACCAATGGGGGCCTGTACTCATAGGTCAGGGCGGTCCCAGAAGTCACAACAGGCAGTACAAACAAGTCCCACTGTGTAAATTCAGTTAGTACCTAAAACCCTAAACACATCCCATCTGGGGGCTCTCCCGCACATCTAGGAACTGCATTAAGGCTAGTCCTAGGCAGGCACGGCGAAGCTGACTGCTCAGTCACTAGTGCTCGGCGGCATGGCACGGTTAGCCCGCAGTAGAGTCATGGTGTTGAACGACTGGGGCTGCGGTGCTGTCGGTGAATCATTCATAGACCAAAATGAAGAATCGTCAGTCTCAAAGTTGTCGGTTGAAGTCTCGTCCTCCTCGTCCGTCGTCGACCCCGGAGAATAATCAGGCGACGGCGGTGCATCCTCGATAGGCGGAGGGGGCGGGTGAGTAGGAATCCAAAACCCCTGCCGTGCGCGGTGTCGACCCTGTCGCCGCGGCGGGATCGCGTCGGGCGACAGCTCACCAGGGTCCCTGCGCTCGATCGAAGGGTCCGCCGGTGGTAAAGCTGACCTCATTGCGGCTGCCGTGGCAGCCGATCCAGCACCACCGACGGGTGGAGCCGAGCACGCGCGTGCACCAGCACCACCGAAGCCTGTGGCGGTGAGTGGTGCGGCAGTGGCACACACAAGCAGTACTGCAGTATGGAACCCGCCGCCAGCCTTGTGCAATCGGTGATGTCCAAGGCGAAAGCGAAGCTAAGGAGGGGATCCGGGCGGGGAGCTTGCCAAGCTGCCAGTTCTTGCAGAGATGTTGCGGGAACAAGAGCATACGTGCCAGCTTGTGACGTTCACCTCAGCGGAGATGCTTTCAGTATTTATTGCCGTAGAGCACAATAAGTTCTGCCACGAGCAGAAATCGAAGCCAGTGAGGGAGCGCGAGCGGTGGGATCGTTCCAAGGCGGGCAAGTATCCAGTGGAGGGTGGAGCGACCTACTGTCTTGGTTGGAAGTTTTCCCCATCGACTTCAAGAAAGCAGCTCGACACCCTGATCCCTGTCAGCTATAGCGACGGTGCGCAAATGCGTAGCAACGCGGCGGGCATTTTGCTATCCGCGGTCGCGTTGGGTAGCGACCACCATGTTGTGCCAGTGAGGTACTCTTGCCTGCATCCGGGAAAATTCACACCGATGGATCAACTTTGGGGACAATTGAATCAACACCAACGTTGTGTGACAAGTTTGGGCGATGGGCATATTGGCCAACGTTGGTGTTGATCACCGTTGGCGTTGGGTCAACAGTGATCAACAGGGTGTCGCACGTCGTCGGATCCGGCTGCTACGTTATACGACGGTCCGTTGTTAGACACTGGATGCAATTGTTGCGATGTCCAACAGGCAGTAGCACAATGTTGGATCATCCACCTACAATGTCCAACATGCAGTAGCACAATGTTGGATCATCCACCTAAAATGACCAACAGGCAGTAGCATCACAATGATGGATTACCTAGCTACACTGTTCAACAGGCAGTAGCACAATGTTGGATAATCGAATTATCATTATTTCGGAATAGAAAAGTGACAAACCCGGAATAGAAATTCGAAATTGCAATTCTGGAATACATCATCTCCTCGGAAATTATTTTTATCTGCCTTTGACGAATGATATTTGAAATATTTCCCCATTCCATTTTAGAGTTATCAATCTGGCGGTGAAATTAAAATTTGCCTTGAGTATAAATCGTATCATGGAAAAAAATACCATACATAATAAACATTTTATGATTCCGGGAAGATAGCTTCCAGGTCATGTTACCACCAATGTTACCCTGTGGTCTCTATGACCAATAACCAAAAGTCGTGTGAGAATCCTTTTTTCAGCCAATAATCTGGCCGCGATGTAGTGAATATACCAGAGGTTTATATTCATTAAAATATTTGTTGGTGAATCTTAAGTGTATATTTTCCATTCGCATATCCGTGGTATAATGACGTCATTCTACACATTTGGGGATTTTGGGAGTTTTGGGAGTTGGGGAGTTTTACAATGGGAGGCCCTAAAAAAATAGAAAGTTTTACCGAATCTAGGGGTTAAGATTTTCCCGAGTTCAATGTAATTTTATTTGATTTTCCGGCAGTTTTAGGGTTTAAGAAATATTCCTAAATTTCACCAAAAAAATCATCTTTTCGGCCTGAATTAAGGAAGATTTTTGGGGAATTTTGTACTAGGAAAACATAACTTTTAAATTAAACTTGTACAATATTTGCCGCATATTTGAGCTTCAAAAACATTTCCGAGAATCGAAAGCAAAATTATACCTTTTACGCCTGATTTCATGATATGTATTTTTTGGGGGTTCATCGATGAACCCCTTCGATTTTTTTATGTTTTTTTTATGAATTTCATGCCTTTTTGAGGTTTCGAAAAATTTCGGAATTTTGGTTAAAAAAACCTTAATTTTTTTACCACTTTCAGGAATTTCTTTGGTTGGCTTTGCCCCTATTTTTTAGGGTTTTCCTCGTGTTTTTTTCATATTCAAGCCAAACGATATTCTTGGGTTCAAGAACCACAACAAATTATCACATTGCTTTTTCAAATCAACATTCAAAGCAAAGTTACCGGCGCGCATGTTTTGCCTCCAGAGTTTAACACGACTTCACCATTTCTTGTGCCCTTCGCCCCATCGCCTACTCGTCTTCGTGCATTGACCAACTAGGCTTGGCACATTGAATGATGACACGGGACACGGGTGGCAACTTTCGAGACTTTCGAACTCATGAAGTTCGAATAATCAGAGTAGGCTTGGCACATTGAATGATGACAAGAGAAACGGATGACAACTTTCGAGACTTTCGAGACTTTCGAGACTTTCGAGCTCATGAAGTTCGAAAAATCAGAGTAGGCTTAGCACATTGAATGATGACACGGGACACGGATGACAACTTTCGAGACTTTCGAGACTTTCGAGACTTTCGAACTCATGAAGTTCGAAGAATCAGAGTAGGCTTGGCACATTGAATGATGACACGGGACACGGATGACAACTTTCGAGACTTTCGAGACTTTCGAGACCTTCGAACTCATGAAGTTCGAAGAATCAGAGTACGCTTGGCACATCAAATGATGACACGGGACACGGATGACAACTTTCGAGACTTTCGAGACTTTCGAGACTTTCGAACTCATGAAGTTCGAAAAATCAGAGTAGGCTTGGCACATTGAATGATGACACGGGACACGGATGCCAACTGCTGGATGTGACACGCTGACACTCAAATCTGTCACATGTCACTTCCTACAGTAGGCTGAGTGACCGTCGCCAGTAGACGTGAAACACCCGTTATGTATTTATGTTATCTCCGGTTTTGTCAAACACACTTTATCGTTCTGACCCCGAAACCCCCAACTCAGGGTTTGTACCAACTATTTAGATATATTCAGCAAACCTATATATCTAACAGGTTAGGCCCCACTTACGCTTTCTTTAACCACTGCGAGATTGCCAACATGATTGGCTAAACTCGGACGCCTGGGATGGAGTGAGACGCTCCGCGCGTGAGAGTGCCGGCGGTCACGGGTATGGCCTAAATTTTATGGGTTGATTTACGGCACGCCGAGGCGCTTTGGGAAAATTGTTTCTTACGGGATTTAACGTTGGTCTGGTTTACGTTTTCTGGTTGGATCCCACACCGTTGCGTATCGGCCGCCTCCTCCACACGACTTCCCGGAATTATTTGATCTCTCACGGCTGCTGTATCGACGACCCGCACGTTTCTTGGCCGCCCACGGCTACCACATCTCTCACGTTTCATTGCCTCACTCCGCCCCTTCAGTCCTTTTCATCATGAATGCCTCCGCTCGAGCCACCGCTAGCATGACGAATCGCCGACGCACATTGTCCACAATTTTTTATTCAGTAGCTGCGAGACACGCGAACACTCCAGCAACGCCGCCGGCAGCTCAGCCGGCTGCCAATTCAGCAGGGGCTACGTTCCTAGCTTCAGTGCGTACCCTTCAGAGGGAGCACTTCGACATGAATGTGTCCAAGTCCGTTCGTCAGAAATTGTTCGAGGACAAGCGCGGGCGGTTTTCCGGAACTGAGTCCCGCGCATCGGCCCTCTTCGCTAGGATGGTTTCTGCGCTGCAGACGGCATTTGTCACCGAGGACATCGGGTTTGCACCCCGTTTCTTACTGGACAATGCAACCCTACCCGTCCGCGTGGAGGCCAACAACTTATTGTTCTCCACGCTCGAGCTGATGGTTGACCCCATGTCGCCCGCGGCAACGTGTAACATCTAGGGGTGTAACACACACTTAAGATATTACATAACACACAGTGACATGCTGAGCACAATCTCGCTTCTTTCTTTCAGAAAAAATGCATATTTGCTCACTTATACCATTTCAAGGGGTTCCTGATATCATGTAACACCCTAAGGTCACAGGAGGCAATTAGGGTCATTGTAACCCATATTGCCTGAAATACCATGGAATGCTAGTGAAACACACTATAATTTGGTATTATAGTCATGCTGGAATCAGCACAGCCATGACTAACACTAAGGGAGCCACCCATTGGATGATGATGAAGAAGATGGTGACGACTCGCTTAAATGTGAGCGGGTGTGCAGCGATGGTAGTATACGCTGGGGATCCACTGAATACTTAGCGACTGCACAAGAGCAAGATGGACCCCTACTTCTGGTATTATTTGAGCACTTGAAGGGACATCGTGTCAAGGTGCTGGTGGATTCTGGAGCTTCAGACATATTCGTATCTGAAGACTGCGCCAGACGCTGTAAGTTGACTACGCGAAGTGAACCAGCTATGCGTGTAACTCTGGCGGATGGCTCAGTCAAAGACGACTGGTCACGTGGCCTATTCTAAGTTCACCGCCAGGACCACGACAGGGACCTATACCGAGCAATCTATGGCTATGCGGGTACTACCCCTAGGCATCGCGGTGGATATGGCGTTGGGAGGGAAGTGGCTACGCAGCTTATCTCCCATTACGCTGGACTATGATGGGCATGGTTCAGTGTCCTTTTCTAACAAGAGAAAATGAGGCGGTACAGAGAGGGTTACCATCTCCGGGTGTAATCCTGGAATCACTGCTGCCCCTGGAGGAAGGAAGGGGAAGCGGCGAGGAGATGCGGATTGTGCGGGACTTATTGCCGAGGTGTTTCTCAATGCGATGCAATTGAAGAAACATCTAGTGGCCGCGGAAACGCGAAGACTCGCGAGAGATGCTTCTTCAATGCCTGCGTGGTTGATGATGGCTGCGAGGACCACCACGGGGGAGCCAGCCTTCAAGATGGAAGCTGAGGATTTTCCCGTTGAGAAGGAGGGCACCTCGAAGGAGAAGGTGGACACTGAGACCCCGGCCGGCACCAACGATAACCCGAAGGAGGCCCCTGTGTCGCAGCAGGACACGCAAGATGCGGATGCCACTACAGCGTGGAAGAAGAAGTTCAAGGACCTCTTCGACGAGTTCGAGCAGGGGCTGCGGGACTCTTTACCTTCTGGATTGGAAAACCTTCGGCACGCAGACGAGGATCAGGCGAAGATTAATCTCAAGCCGGACAGAGAAGGAGGACCTCCGTGTAGAAGACCTTACAAGATGTCTGTGGAGGAGTTGCGTCGACTACGATAACGCATTGAACAACTGGTAGAGAAATGATATATACGACCATCCTCGAGTCCGTATGCGGCTCCTTGTTTAATGGTACCCAAGCCAGGACAGCCACATGTCCTTAGACTGGTATGTGATTTCAGGCAAGTGAATTCGCAAACAATCCGAGACCGGTACCCTCTACCTGATATTCAAATGATGTTTTTTGACGAGATGCGGGGAGCTACGACATATTTCTCCACCTTTGACGCAGTAGATGGGTTCTGGCAAGTACCCATGGCACCTGAGGACGTGGAGAAGACAGCATTCACTACTCAGATGGGAGCCTACGAGTGGTTGGTGATGCCGCAAGGGTTGCAGAACTCATCGTCGCAATATCAACGGCGAATGCAGCGAGCGCTGGGACATTTGCCCTTCGTCAGAGTTTTAATTGACGATGTGTGTGTTTACACACGTGGGGCCGTCGAAGAGCACTACTCCGCGGTACGTACATTCCTGTTAACATGCCGCGAGAAGGGTGTCTACAGTGCGGGCCCGTTTTTAAGCAACAGTGTATTAAGCAATCAGCGCTGCATTTCTAGTGCCCTTCATATTTAGCAGGGGTGTATACATAAGCAAATTGCTTATTTTGCAGCCGCTGGGTCGGAAATGACTGTTGCTTATGAACGGGCCTACACTGTACTAGAAGAAGTCTAAGGCGCAGATGTTGGAGGCTTCTGTCAAGTTTCTTGGTCACACTCTGTCGAAGGAAGGATGCTAACCTCAACATGATAAGGTGGCGTCAGTGCGCGATTGGCCTGAACTGGAGAGCGTCACACATGTGCGGAAATTCTTGGGACTGGCTGGGTATTATAGGCGTTTCATCCACTGCTTCTCGGAGATCGCGCAGCCCTTGACCAAGCTGACCAAGACGGATGTACCCTGGACATGGAGACCGGAGCAGCAGTGGGCCTTTGAGGAGTTGAAAGCTGCTCTGGTTAAGGCGCCTATTCTGGCATTGCCGAATATGAAGGCGGCGGCTGATGGATCTGCTCCTTTTCTGGGGTAGACAGACGCCATCGGAGTGGCGCTAGGCGGGGTTCTTATGCAAGACTGTGGGAACGGCCTGAAGGTGATTGCATATGAGAGCCGACAATTCTCAGCGGCGGAGCAGAACTATAACACTGGAGAGCGATAACTGGGTGCTCTACATCATTGCTGTACAGTGACGTGGAGACATTATTTAATATTCACTGAGTTCGAGCTCCAAGGTGACCATCGCCCACTGGAGTGGTTAATGGAGCCTGGGCGTGAGCTATCTCGGCGACAGGCGAGATGGTACATGGACCTGGTGGAGGTGGGGGTTCCCCGTATGGAATATGCGAAGGGGGCTCTCTTGCTGGTACCTGACGCGTTGTCTCGCCGACCGGATTATGTGTCCAAGTCACCACGGGAAGGGTTGAAGGAGGCGGGAGTGCTGGACGACAAATCCGACATGCCCAAGACTTCACTCGCAGCGATGAACACCTCCAGCATCTTCGAAGAGGGTCCCTCGAAGAGCTATCCTGCGTGGCATGCAGAGCAAGAGGCCTACCTCCATGCCGTAGATACTCTGCAGATAGCGGAGAAAGCTATGGAGGCTACCCTGGCCTTTAAAGTCGGGGGAAGTATCTGAGCCCCAAGACGCTGGACAAGCGCCTCACTTCTAAAGTGACGGGGGTATCAAATAAAGTCGCGAAGGTGAGCAGTCGCGCCCATGACACCCAGACGACTCAGCAGAAGTCGGGTGAACTGGAACGCACATTGAGGAGGAGTACCCGCTCCCAAGTGTTGCGAGCGAAGGAGGGTGTAAAAACCCCTTTGCTGGATGCCACCTCGGAGGGAGGTGAAGTGGACATCAAGACCAAGGTGTCAAAGCGGGGCAAAACGCAGGACAGGCGTTCTGTGCCCTCCGCCCTAAAAGGAGGTTTGGAGAAAGATCAGCGCTCGGAAGCGCAGAAAGAGTCCGCAGAAGCTTCATTGCCATCACAGAGGCAGCAAAGGAAGTCTGTACGATTCCAGGCAATTGGCTTGCCCGGCAAGCGAGTGCGGCAGGAGGTATTTGACCGTATCCAGGCTAAATATGGCAACTTCGACGTCGACGCCTGCTGTGATGAGCAAGGCAACAATCGGCGTGTTAAGCGGTTCTGGCACAACTGCTTACAGGAGAAGTGGAGAGGGTTATATGTGTGCTGGTGCGAACCTTCGTTCTCGGGTGAACACTTGACAGTGGAGGCCTTGCTGCTTAAGTATGTGCAGGAGTGGCGATGCGACCCCGAACACACGTCTGCAGTGTTTCTGCTGCCCGATATTCAGTCCAGAATGCCGCAGTGGAGATCCCTATTCCGGCGGGCGGGGATGCGTGTTGAGGAGGTGATCCCCACGCATGATGCGCAAGGCGAACCATTGCAATTGATGGAGGGTCCCAATGGGCAGCTAATGGATTTACAACAGCCTATGCTGGTGGTGCATGCACCTCCATCGAAGCAGCAGGTACAAAGAGTACGTCAACCTAGAGGGCGAGTACGTACCTATAATACACGCGGGCAAGGCGGCCGAGTTGCGTGACTCTCAAGAAGGAGCGTCTGGTACTGCTTTCATGGAGGCCTTGAAGTCCGGATATACTAGAGATGGACCTCTCAACGAGCTACGCACTAAGGTAAAGTGCGCTCCTCACAGACGCACAAAGGAATTCTGTCTGGTGGGAGATGTGCTGTGGAGAACTGCATTAGGAAGATTTCAGTTGGTGCTGGGAGAGGACTCTCCGTTGAGAGAGATTATTATGCGTGAGGCACATGAATCAGCGACAGCTGGCCACACGGGCAGATATAAAACGCTGGAGCGTGTTCTACGAAGGTTCTGGTGGAGGAATGCACACCAAGATGTGGGAGACTGGGTTGCTTCCTGTTAAGTTTGTCAGGCGGTGAAACCCCGATCGTCTTTTTCGGATGAATTGCTGAACCCGCACTCTATTCCGACTCGGGTATGGCAGGATGTGAGAGTGAATTTCGTCACGGGTATACCTTTAACTGAGCAGGGCAATGACGCGTTTGTGGCATTTACGTGCAAACTGTCTAAAATGGCACATGTAGTTCCTATGAATTTTGGGGACAGCTCCGCTGCTACAGTGGCCCGCATCTACTTTGACACGGTATGGAGACAGCATGGTGCTCAGATGAAGATAGTCAGTGACCGTGATCCACGTTTCCAGGATGCTTTCTGTAAAGAATTGATGAGATTGATGGGAATGAAAGTGGCGATGACTACGCCCTACAACCCTCGCTCTGATGGTCAAGCAGAGCACACTAACAGGGTGGTGGAGGACATGTTAAGATCTTTTGTGGAGGATAATCCAGAGTCCTGGGACTTATACGCTACGAACGTGGAGTTCGCGATCAACGATTCGCGTAATGCTGTTACAGGTTTCACTCCATTTGAATTGTGTTGTGGTGTGTCACCTATGTCGCAACTTGACATCTCCCTGGAGGCCGCTCGGTTGAACAGCGGTCGACGAAAAGGAGGGGTAGGGACTGCACATGAATGGGCATCGAGATTTCTGTCGCAGTTGCGAGACACACGCAGCAAACTTGACCTGGCACAGCGCAGGCAGCGGGACGCTTTTGATCAGCGACACACGCAGCGGGCGTACGCGGTAGGTGACTTGATTGGCCTGGATTGAGACTAGGCATCTCACCGAGAAGTTGATGGACAGATCCTTGTGCCGCAAGCCGAGCAAGCGGTGGCATGGACCAGTTGCGGTTACGGAACGCTTTTACAGCGATCTGCAGGCGGAAATGCCTGAGGCAGACAGAGGGGCGCCAGTGGCGTATAGACTGAAGTTGCCCCCACATTTGAGAGTACATGACGTGTTCGCGCAGCACAGATTGAAACCCTACACAGGTGGGGAGGACACTTTCGCTCTGCGACAGTGGACATTGACACCCGAAGCAGTGGTGGTGGACGGACAGAAGGAGGCTCACGTGGAGAAATTTCTGAGCCGAGGTGTACGCGTGAGCCGGGGTAAGGAAATAGAGGAATGGAAGGTACGGTGGACTGGATTCTCTAAAGCTCATGATCAGTGGAGCAGCGTGATAAGTTAGAGCGCGGTGCTTCATTACAACAGTTGTGTGATTTTGAAGAGAGACGCCTAGCAATGGAGCAGTAGGTCAGGGATTCAGCTGCGCGGAGGAGGGAACATCGACGCCAACAGGATGCTGCGTTGATGATAACCGCGGGCGGAGGAACCTTGGCGCGGCAATTATCAGCACAAATCTGGGGTATGTCTAACAGCTCTGCGAGTGCGTGTCTTCCATGGGAAGAACAACAATTTACCGATTCTAGAGAAGTGGCGTATGTGACCGAGTTATCACCAATTTCAGTAAAACCTGTCAGAATACTGGTACTCTTCAGCGGCACTGGCTCATCAGTTCAAAGGACTTTCGCAGAATTCTTCCCTCAGGCACAAACAGTATCTTTAGATTCTGATAAGTTCTGGCGATCTACGCATGTCACCAGAATTGAAGATTGGGAATATTGGAGGTATTTCCCTCCTGGATATTTTGATGTATGTAATATGGGCGAGTCCACCATGTACACAATGTAGTCAAGCGCGAACTACTGAAGGACCACCAGATTTAGTATCTGCAGACGGTTGTGTGGAACGCACCCTTAATATCATTGAATATCCCAGACCGCGCTATTGATTTCTGGAAAATCCAAAAGGACGATATCCGAATACCTTGCGATTCAGATCGGCAGTGGATCAATTACCTACTCCCCTGTTTTGTTCATATTGTATGTACGGGGAGAAGTATAAGAAACCTACTTGCATCTGGACTAATGCGCCGCCTAGCGCACCACTGCGGAAATATACCTCGCAGACTCCGTGTCCATGTAAATGGGCGACCGGAGTGCACACACTTACCGCTCAACTAGGCCCTCATCCAGATCAGCAGGAAATGCAAAAATCTCACGCAGTATATCCTATTCCTGCAAAGTTATTGAGAACTTTACTTCAGCGGTTATTCCCCAGGAATACAGGTGATGAAGATGCTGGGGTGACATCAGAGAAAACTACACCTAGGGGGAGTGCCAGGGCACGATAGACTGCCAATTACCCCTACGGAAGGGGGTCCGGTTCAGATTACCGGCATATTTGGGGAAATAATGATAGGGAATCTGAGATCGTGGATGAAGAATGCAAAATCAGTAAATGTTATCTCTCTGGCAGAATCGTGAACGATAGTGGTATTATTAGGAACGACTATGACAGAATCAACGGTGTCAGTATGATACCGTGACAGATGACGATAGAGATGACATTTATGGCGGCGCAGGTTGGGGCGGGCGAACATTGCTTGGGGGTCCGATTACTTTGAAACTTCGTATATGCATTAGTATGCCTGTGGCATTGCATGTGTACCTGATAACCATGTACAAATGTTATGCATCGATAACGCGGCTCTGTGAAAAATGAAATATGTTCACAGATAGCATAGCACGAAAGCGATGCATATTCTTGCATCATTTCTTTATTTTATCCTATAAATTAAACTATGAAATCTACGTAATTCTATAAATATACTATTCTATAACATATATAGAACAAAACACAAATTTGAAAATGATTTTTTGACGATGAAATAACCGAAAATACGGAAATGGGCATAACATTTGAAATACTCAGTGCGACCCACTACGCCGGAAATTGCAGCTGATTTCCGCATAATGATGCACCCGACAACACGTGTGAAACGTGCCGGGCGTGTCAACCGCCCACATTCCGAATGGTTGTGCACCGACGTGCGTGCCGCACGCGACACTGCTCCGTGCGCAGGGCTCTGGCCAGACACGCGCGTTTCGCTATCCCCCGCTACGGCGTGATGCTCGGACCGGGGTCCAACAAGCTGGGTATATTTCTAACCATTTTCGACTATGCCGAATCTGATGGTGACGTTTGGTTTCACCGGTTGGGGCCGTATAGGGCCCTGCACCGTGTTCAAGGTGAGCCCAGGCAAATCTATCTGAGATTCGAGACCACATGCAGATTTCCCGATAGCATTGTTTATTTTATCCTATAAAGTAAACTATGAAATCTTCGCAATTCTATAAATGGACTATTCTATAACATATATATAGAATCAAACATAATTTTGAAAACGATTTCTTTTGACTACGAAATAACCGAAAATACTGAAATGGGCATAACTTTTGAAATGCTCAATGCGACCCACTATGCCGAAACTTTCGGCTTGAAATTTCAAATTTGGACACGAACTAAATTGTGGGCAATATATGACGAGCTGAAATTCGACCCATAGAAGCATACACGATGAGCTGAAATTTGGCCTATAATATGTCAGATAGACTTTGGTTTCATGCACAAGTACGTCGCTGTACACCGCGCCTTAGCGATGCTTTGATGCACACACACCTCCCGCTAAAACAGAATAAATAATCCGATTTTATCGGATTTCATCGGATAATATAACTAATTAGGGAAATTATCCGTCGGATCGGACACTACAGAAATTCTGTACCCTAGTCGTACACTAATATGGATAGGTACCCTAAAATATTAGAGTGCAATCTCAAATATTGGGGGGCATTGTGTCAATTTAGGGAGTGATTCTAGTGTGCATTAGGATGTATAATATCCAAATAGCACCCATAGCAATCGAATACATCCTAACTAGACACGCACTAATGCACGCACTAATACACCCTAACTACACCCTAGCCGCGCATGCTATCGCTTCCACATTTTAACATGCGATAGAGTATATTAGTGTTAATTTAGAGTACAATACAAATGCACCCTACCATACCACGAGGTGATATGGATTACATTCGGATGCATTAGAGTACAATCCAAATTCACTCTAAAGTACACTAATAAACCATAAGGTGAAATATATACATATCGAGTGCATTAGGGTATTTTAGAGTGCATTAGGTGCACATTAAATCTGCCGATTAGAGTGCATTCGGATGCATTAGAGTACTATCCGAATTCACTCTAAAGCACACTAATATACCACAAGGTGAAATATACACATATCGAGTGCATTAGGGTATTTTAGAGTGCATCAGGTGCACATTACATCTGCCAATCAGAGTGCATTGGGATTTATTAGTGTACCACGGTTAACAAACCAGTCATTTTAGTTTAACACTCAGAAGATTCATCGCGGGTGCTCGGCAAGTTTCATCGCGGGTGCCAAACAGTATAGGATGCAATCAAAATTCAGGTATGCTATGCTTACTTAGTTCTCTCGTTCATCAGGCTATGCGTGTAATATGGTTGCACTCAATATTTACACAATCAAGAGTATTACATATTGCGTACACATAAAATGGTAAGCAAGAATTCATAAGTAAGGGTGGTAGTATTCAAATAGGACTTCCGCGCGCGTGAAATCATCATTCCAAATCAAGTTGACGGGAGCAACGATATCTGCGAAAGAACGAGACATCCACTGAACACAATGAGTAACGGCAACCAAACCATCGTTGTCCGTATCAGAGGAGAATAACTTCACTAGGACGTAAGAATCGAAAAATGTAACCAGCTCACAAATCTCATACGGCCCATAAGGAATTCCCAAGGCAACATACTTATTTCTCTCGCAATCGAACGTAACAAACCCGTCACAGTATTTCTTGAAGCACTCTCTTCCGCGAGGCAAGAGGGATTCGAGTTCATCCGCGCTTAAGTCCAAGGATTCCCTCAGAGAATCGGCACACCACTTATGAAAGATTAGTATGATTTAAGGTGTCATTTGTATTGTACTCTAAATTAACACTAATATACTCTATCGCATGTTAAAATGTGGAAGCGATAGCATGCGCGGCTAGGGTGTAGTTAGGGTGTATTAGTGCGTGCATTAGTGCGTGTCTAGTTAGGATGTATTCGATTGCTATGGGTGCTATTTGGATATTATACATCCTAATGCACACTAGAATCACTCCCTAAATTGACACAATGCCCCCCAATATTTGAGATTGCACTCTAATATTTTAGGGTACCTATCCATATTAGAGTACGACTAGGGTACACCTAGTGTACAGAATTTTTGTAGTGGGATCGGATCGGATCGGATCGGATCGGATCGGATATCCGCCTGATTTCGAATCGCCATCTGATTCACCTGATTGCCGACTATCGTCCAACTAGCTATGGATCTCCGCAGGGGCGTTGGCCCGGAACACACTGTCTCTAGGGGCTAAGCATGTGACGGCAGGTTGCTAAAACTAATTCCACTCCGTGATGCCGCAGTGGCACTAAGAGCGGTGCCAGTGAAACTCGATCTCAATTGCTGCCAGCAGCCGTTGGTGGGACATACATACATTGGAGAGTCCCGAAAAGCCGGCCAGTCCTCTGCTTCGTCGTCATCGTGCTGGTGGATTGTGAGGGTAGAGGGCTGCAGGTCGTGATAGACTTCACCGACATGGTACGGGCCCGCAACTCCGGGAACCCAACCAGTGGGAAGCTGGACGTCGGTCTCAGGAGGCGGCACCGTGTGAACACGGATGCTCATCATAGCGGCCGGTGGTGCCGCCCCATCCTGCGGCGGTGCCTCAATCTCCTGAAACACGTGAGCCTGCGGTGTTGCTGCGGGTGGCCATGCCGAAAGAGGGAGCGGGTTGGGAGGGGCCGATGGAGCAAGAGTTGGGGCACGGCCATGCGAAAATGCTTGAGTGCAGACGCAAGGGCAGATGTCGCCAGAGTGCATGTGCCCCGTGGTGACTGCCCAGAGGCGGACGCAGGTGACACACGGTACACCGGCGCCGTGCCACACGAGGTAGCGCCCGCCGTTGTCGTTCTTTTTCCACGTCCCCTCGGGGGGCGTACTTGCGCCTGCCCAAGATGTAGGCGAATCCGGCCCTACAAACTATTTGCCCATTCATCCGTGTGGATTTGCATATGGACAGAGTATGAACGTCGTAAGGACCCATATGGACAACCGTATGGACGGTCTGAACAGATTTCTGGCGAAACCTTGATGCATATGTAAGAACCATACGGACGACGCGTAATTATGGTGTCCATATGAAAATGTCCCATGGACATCGTAAGGATTTCGTATGGACACCGTATGGACAACCGTATGGACACCGTATGGACAGAAAACATGTCCACATGGTGTCCATACGCATGGACAGAGGCACTAGTCACCCGCACGACAGCGCAGGGGACACCGTATGGAAACCCGTATGGATAGCATATGGACGCCGTAACCGACATGCGGACAACGTATGGACGACCGTAAGGACGTATGGATAGCGCATGGACATCATAATCGCACATGCGGACACCGTATGTAATCCCGTAAGGACGACACATGGACGACGCATGGACATCATAAACGTGCGTGCGGACGGCATATGGATTCCCATAAGGACGAACATGGACGACGCATGGACATCGTAACCAGACATGCGGACAACGTATGGACGGCGTAAGGACAGCGTATGGATAGCGCATGGACATCATAATCGCACATGCGGACACCGTATGTAATCCCGTAAGGACAGCATATGGACGACGCATGGACATCGTAAACGCGCGTGCGGAGAGCATATGGACGCCCATAAAGAAAGCGTATGGACGACGCATGGACATCGTAACCGGACGTGCGGATACCGCAAGGACACCGCTTGGACAACGCATGGACACCAAGTGGACAGTCGAATATAGATAGTCCACACGTATGGACATCGGTGTCCGTACGTGTGGATAGCTTGTGATTATACATATCAATGCGTATGGACGATGCAGTCCACGCGTATGGATATCGGTGTCCGTCGGTACGCGTGGATAGCTTGTGATAATACATATTCATGCGTATGGACGATTTAGTCCACACGTATGAACAAAACGTCCGTACGTGTGAACACCGTATGTAAGACGTAAGATTTGTCAGCACGACAGAGCAGGACACTGCAGGACATTCACGAAAGGTACACGTATATACCAAATGTTTACAAAATGTTTGCAAAATATTGTGCTATTCTAGCCTAGCTTCTCGACTTCTTTGCTGGCCTCTGGTCTTCTTTGGCAGCTGCAGGTACATTCTTTTTCTTCTTAAATTTAAGAGGTGATATCTTTTTGGGAGCCTCTTCCTTGGAACCGCCAGCCTCCTTCTTCTCGTCCTCGTCCTCGTCCTCGTTCTCCTTCGCCTCCACAGCCTCTCCTTCATTAGCAGTGCCGGGCTCCTCGACAGCCTCTGGATCATAATCACCATCACCATCACCACCACCACCATCATCATCATCGTCCACGTTACTATTCCTTCTCGACATTCTCGACACTCACCGTTCCAACCGAATCGTGTTTCTCTTCTTTCTGACACCCCCGCACGTCCTGAAACCAGTGAAGGCTCGTTCCTCTCGTACGAAACTGCAAGTGAATGCAACCTAAGTAAGTGCATTAAGAGTGCATTGAGAGCAACGACAACAAATGACAAGCTAAATGCCACTAGAACAATACAAGCAAACACACCGTGACGGGGGGACATCCACGGTCCCGTTCCGATACCTCAGCAGGCTCCAACTTCAGGCCGGCCAGTTTTCTCCCTGTCATCCTCTCGGGATACAGCTTCTCCTGGTTGGCGTGCCTCAAGTAGGCCTTGTGTATCCTGCGTACATAAACCACTTGTTAGACGGCGTCCTTACGTATGTACACCGCCTTCCACCCGTATGGACGGCACAATAAATGGTGTCCGCGCGTATGGACAGCAAAACAACACCACGCACACATATACACATGGACGTTCGCGTAAGTGCAAAAGGTAAAAATGTGCACGTTGCAGGGGAAGGCAGGGAGGGAGGGAGGACTACCTTGTCAGATAACATTTTTTTACTATAGCTGACTGGAGGTTGTACTCCAGGTCCGCTATCGTTTTGGCAGCCGTCCCGGTGCGGAGTTGACATTCACGAGCGGCACTCACGAGCTCATCCACCATGGACATGTGGTGGGATAAGATCCTTTCCACGGGGTAAACATCCCCCTTATCTGGCAGGTGAACCACGAACTCAACGTAGAGCTCGTAAGTATCGGTGGGCAAAACCATTGGTTTCTCGTTCAACGATTTGCCCGGCCCGATGGCGGCGACGGTAGCCCGACCAATGACGAGGTTGGAGAGGCCAGATTTGGTGGCCTTTCCGGTGTCGTAACCGTCACCGATACGACCCACGTCCGCCTGGGGGGTGGCGAAGACGTCCACCTGGTCCCCTACGGCCAAGGGGCCCTCGAGGTTGGGGGAGTGCTCCTCTGCCTGCGGGACCGTCTCTTCGGGGACCGTCTGTTGGGGCGCTTCCACCTGGACACCGTGCGGACGACGTGTGGACTAAGTCGTTCGTACGGGCGACACACGCGTGGAAACATATAAGAAAAACAGTGAAGAACTGGCGCTCACTAGCCAAAACGTACACCCCTGTGGACAACGTGCAAACTACGTGGTTCATAAGGGTGGAAACAATCAAGCGGCACAAGTTGAAAAAGGGTTCACATAACCACGAGCTTGGACACCGTTGGACAACGAGTGGACACCGGCGCTCACAGGCGGAAGAGCACAAAAATTACCTTTACTTCCGGTTTCTTTTCAGGGGCTTCAGGGGCTTTGTCACCAAGCGCTGTGAAGATCTCAAAGTGCTTCCCTTCAGTGAGTGGCTTGCCGGCAGCAATTGCCAGAGCCACCTGCAGGCACGCCTCTGTCTCCTCCGGGGTCGGCGCATCCCTGTGCCCGTATATCTTGTACCCGGCCGCTGGACCATTGTACCGGATGTGAAAACCGTCGGGGAAGTCCTGGGTGACTTTCCACTTCCAGCGACCGGGCCCTTCCGAGTTATTTTTCAAATACGATAACCGGTTGGTTATGTATGTTTTCACCATGCGCAAGGGCACCTGCGGGTGGCGGGATTGGATATGCTTCGAGATTTTGTTGTGGTTGGCCACCCCAATGACGGCGACCGTCCCAGGGGGTAGCAGGCCTTTTTTGCCAGTCGTCGATTACCTCCCGGGCGTCTTCCTTCATATCATTTAAAACTTGGGCGCCCGGGTCCACCACCAACCGCTCTGTATTCGCGGCCTGCGCAGCCTCTGCAGGTTTGGCTGCACCCCCTGCCCCGGCAGCCCCTGCAAACAGCAGCATTTGCTGCTGCATGCTCTGCATCTGCTGCATCATCTGCTGCATCGCCGTGTTTGACCCGGTCGCCTCGACCAAGCTGGTTTGGCGACGGGTCGGTGTCGAGGGAGTGGGGGCGGGGGGTGGTGATTTGGGGTTCTGTGTGCGTTGTCTTGCGGGCTGAGTCGTCTGGTCATGTTGGGAACTTACGAAACAAAAAAGCGAGGAGGTTCGTTTGCTGGAGGACTGTGGGCGTTTTTATTTGTGCCTTTACTTTTGGCGGCGATGGGATGAAAACGGTACTCACGGGCGTGGACAGCGCTGACTTCGTGGCGTTCATCCGTACAGTACGGGCATGAACGTATGAACGTGTTTCGACGACCGTTGAGCTGGTGTATGAGACAGCGTCGTCCATGGGCGATTTTGAACATGCATGTCTCAATTTCTTTTTTCTTTTTCAAATTGGTATCAGAGTCCTCTCTGTAGGGAAACGCGGTTTTATGAATATAAGTTTTGCCGTGCAGCGGGTTTCCATCATCGTGGGTGCTTGGCCGAGTGGTCAAATGTTGGTAAGCCGAACGCGTTACACGCGAGGGTGAGGGGTTCGAATCCCCTTGGAGGCATGGGCATCCACGATACCCCTTGTGGTCTAGCGATATGAGGCGATTGCCGCCGACGACGCCGCTAGTCCACAAGGGGCGTCGTGGGTGCCCACCCACGCCTCCATGCCATTTTAAGTTTCGGTAACTCATGGAGACCGTCCGATTAAGACTGGGGGGTTCATCTGGACCGTCGATTGCACTGTCCGCTGGGAAACAATCCCACTGAGTGCCTGTTCTGGGGTAAATCGCAAGCAGCGAGAGGGCGCCTAACCCCCCTCTCACTTTGCTTTTTTTTTTGGTCCCCCGCTCCGATTTTAGCCCTCCATCGACCTTTTTAAGGGGTGTTTGTTTTTTTGCCATTTTTTCGCTAAGTATTTCTACCCAAGTGTCCACACGTGTGGTAAAATGTGCTGTCCGTACGCTGTCCATACGGTTTTTATGTTTTTATTTTCCATGAGGTCAGTTTTTTTTTTCTTTTTCGTCCGTGCGTGTAAAAAAGACCGTCCATGGGACATGTATCATACGGACAGTCAGGCTAACTCGGATGGACAGCGTATGGAATGCTAACTGACGTTTCCACGCGTGTGGACAGTTTTCAATAAAAAACGTACAAACACTGCAGAGTCGTACGAAAACACGTAATTCGCCGTGTGCTTTTGCTATCCATCCATGCGGACTGTTCAAAATGTGTTGATATTTCCAACCACATGGACAGACCGTCCATGGGACATCCTAACGTACGGAAATGTGCCAATTCATACGAAAATTCGTACGAAACCCACATGGACAGCTAACTGACGTTTCCACGCGTGTGGACAACCGATCTCATGGAACCGTATGGACTGAAATGCTTGCGGCATCCACACAGACAACACATAGCCTCCATCCATAATCTAACGTGTGGACGACGAGTTTACAACCTTGACGTAAGTGTTGGTGCATGCGCGCAGATGTGACATGGAACGTATGAACATCGTTGTCCATACTCTGGAAACCTAAGCCGAGCGTACGGACACCGTATACGGACGACGCACGGACGACCGCAGATGCCATTTTGTCCCTGCGTTGAATGCAATGGTGAAAGGCGGTTATCCAGTAAGCAAACTCTCCGGCACGTGCATGCCAATGGACTTCATGGGGATCGATCGCCGTCACCAGAGCGACAACAAGATGAACACAGTGATGAGGAGGAATTCCCAGAAGATGTTGCCATCCACGAGGCAGCAAATGCGACGATCGAAAAAACCAATCGGCTCTTCTTGGGACCTCAAGAGGACCCAAGCGCAGAGGTAGGTCCTCCTTATCAGATAAGTCAGCAATTCAGCATTCATCACATTCATGTGTTCTTTGAGGATGCGTGTGTGTGTGTGCAGAAAATTGTAGAAAACGTCCAAGCGTCCGCTGACGTTGTGGCGAACAATTTCGTGTTGGATCTTCTCGTCTCCCACAACCACCACAACAGTTCGCAGGCCTACTTCGATGCGATTCTGAACATTCTGCGTGTTCACTACATCGCCAAAGTAGCCGATAGTGCACATACTCACATCGCAGAGGTTCCATCTACCTATGCACAAGTATTGCAGAAGTGGAAGGAGATGTTCAAGGGATACAACGAAGTGGACGTTTGCCCCGAGTGCTCCGAATTCTTTCAGGACGAGCACGCCAACCGCGACAAGTGTCCGAAATGCCTGGAACCGAGATACGAGGACGGAAAGACGGTGAAGGGGGTATACATTCCAGGTCGAGCTCGCTGTATTTTTCGATGGTGGCCGCTCGAAACGCTGTTCACCGTATTCTTCCTGACGCCGGAGTTAGCCATGCTAGCGCGTACGTGGTGGAAAGAAGGCATGTTGGACAAAGACCCCCGAGCGGAGGTACATGGTATACTCGGTGAGTTTACTCCGAAATTTCAATCCGTGACTGTGTACACCGCATGGACGTAAGGGCTGTACGTCGTCCGTAGGTACGATTGGCATCGTCCGCCCGTGTGGACAAAGCAAGTGCGGAATTCGTATGTCGTGTTTCCCACTGCTCGTGCAAACTCGTCCATGACTGTGAACGCCATATGAATGATTTGGAAGTAAGCCGTCCGTACGCACGGACAATGTTAACCACCCGTGTGAACAGTTTAATTGCGGAAATCTTAGGTCCCATTTCCCAGGGCTCGTGCAAACATGCCCATGACTGTGAACACCGTATGGACTATTTGTTCGTACGTTGTCCGTAGGTGTGTACGTAGCTATCCACCCGTGTGGACAGTGAGTGTGAGGAATTCTTATGTACCGTTTCCCAATGCTCGTGCAGACTCGCCAGGATTTCTCAACTTCGTTCGCAACAAGTGGGACATCTTTAAAGACCCGTAGACCATTGCCATCATGGCGTGTGCAGATGGCGTCCAATCCTTCAACGACGGCATTCGCACGGTGACTCCGCTGTGTTTTACGATTGTCAACTTCCCGGGAGAACTTCGCTGCAAACGAGAGTACGTGATGACTTGGGGAATCTGGGATGGAAAACCGAAAGTCAGCAGCAAGTTCTACGACATGTTCACCATGGAGGTTAACAGACTGACTAACGGCGTACGCATGTTCGATGTGATTACCAACACGGTTTTCACGTTCAAGCTCGTGCTGTACAAAATGCTCGAAGACTACGTTGGCTTGAGCGACGTGGCGAGACGATTCGGAGCTAATTCGTACTTAGGTTGCCTGAAATGCTGGATCCGGGGTACCGAGAAATCTACATCTGGTCTAACGAAAATCACATATTCCTCACTACACCAAGGACTGCAACCAGGTAAACGCATGGCCCCGTCGTTTGTCCCATTTCCTTCTTCGGCCGTACGTACGGAGTATGTGTGCCCACCGTGTGGACACCCCACGGACACTCGGACAGCTCGTGGATTTTTAGCCTACATTATGTGTTAAAGAACACCCTGTCCGGGCTTGTGGATACCGGCGTCCGCACACGTGGACGCCGGAACCCGATGTGTTCCGTACGCGTGATTCGCCGTCTAAGCGTGTTGTGTTGATTTTTCCGCCGGCATTGAGCAGGTGAACCAATCCCTCTTCGCACCAACAGCGAAGTCCGCGAAACCCAACAGCTCCACGCCAAGATGATCAGAGAGGGACGAGTGCTTGAACAAATCATCGAGAAATTCATGAAGCAGAGCGGGGTCAAGGAACCATGCCTGATGTCAATCATTCCTGATTTTGACGTTGTACGGGACTACCTTCTCGACTTGATTCACATCTTGTACAACCTGATTCACGGCGTCCACTGCGTGATTTTTGGTGATGGTTGGGGGTTGAAAACACGCAACTATGCGCGGAAGATGAAGGTCCATCGATGGTGGGTTATCGCACCCCCACCCAGAAATGTAAACGATCGAAGATCTGCTGCGAAGCGACTGGCAGGTAAGCTTGTAGGTCGTTTGCGAGTTTCTGCTGTTCCATACGGGTGGACACCGTGTTGCTTCCGGACGGACGGCGCATGTTACCGTACGGACGACGTATGGACCATCCACTGTATGCCTAACAATGTAAATTCTTTGCAGACAAACCATCACCGTCGCTCCGTCGGGACTGTCACCGATCGCAAAGAAAGGTGCAATCAAGTGGGTACGAGGTCTGAAGCTCGCGACAAATATGGGACCTCTAGCTAAGAAACTTCTGCAGGAAAAGCACAAGAACCCGAACAAAGTGCGGAAGATGAAGGCCGCGGAGCTGGTGGTATCCCTCACTTCTGGGATACTGGGCGTTATTGCATCCTGGCAAAATGCTGACGGGCAAGTTCTCCGTCCACAATACGCGAAGTTCGTCGGTGAATCTGCGGTGGTGGTTCGAGAATTAATCGCCCCCTCAATTGATCCAAAGGTACGTTAAGCCTAATCCACCCGTGTGCATCCATGTGGACACCGTGCGGACGCCGCACGGACGGCGTATGAAGCCGTTGTCCATCCGGGTGTTCCTCCACTATTCACACCTGTCATGTCCCGGTTCGAGATTAAGGTTGCCTTTCGTTTTGCCTTTCAGGAAATGAACAAGCTGCAGAGCCGAGTCATGCAGTTGAAAGATGAGATGGAGCGAAACAACTTCCCTCAGTCGTTGGTGATTATGTCGCATCTTCTCGTGCACATTGTCGACCAGCTGAAGGACAACGGCCCTGCACGGTAAGGGGCGTAACCGGTTGACCCGAGGTCCAACTGGTTTGAAGTGATTAGTGCAAATTAATTAACTGGTTGGGGTTAGTTAGTTAATAACTAAAAAATTGATTAGCTAGCTACAATTGGTTAATTACTTTTATTGCACTAGTTAATTGGTGGTTTAACTGGTTACAACCAATATTGAGTATGGGGATACAGCGGCATTAAATGTTGCTCATTCGAGGTCAAACTCGACCCATTCGGATATACATATTATTTGTGTCAGATGTCATCATTACTCTCTGGCAACCTGAGATACTTACTTACTTGTGAGGTGCTTTTAAGTGAGAGTGAGAGGACAAGCTGAGGGGGGGCTGAGGGGTCAACCGGTATGTGGTGTAGACACCAAAGGCATGCACAAACGTATTTCAGAAGAGAATAACACATACATATTATTACTTTTCTAATGTTTTCTAACACACGACCCGGGGTTTTCTGGGCGATCCTCTGCGTCGTTCCGTCTCTTGTAGTGACTGGTAACGAGAGTGCAGAGCATGTGCCAGGGCAGGCTGCTATGGTGTCAAGCGGAGCCTTCACCCTTCTAAGTGCTGAGGAGAGGCCTATACTAGCTTGCTCAGTGATTTCTATGTTCTGACTCTAACACCCTATGAGTGCCATAGTGCACTTGCACATTCTACTTATGCCTCCGCCACATCAGTCGCCTCGGTCGCGCCCTTGGCATCCACCTCTGGAACAGATGACTGCCAAGGATTGTAGTTGACCGCGCACATCAAGGTTTCTTGAATGGTCTCGGACTTCATGGTCTGGGCGTCCTTGCCATGCATCTTCCCAGCACCAGAGAAAAGCCGCTCCACACCAGCCGATGATGCAGGCCGGCCGTGGAATTGGCGCCACATCATGCAGACGCGTGGGAACTTCTTCTCGTTCTCGAACCACCATTCAAGGATAGCAGTGTCCACCGGCGCCTGCTTCAGTTCCAGATACTTTTCAAGCTGCTTCACACTTTCAGTGTGAGGATCATCCTCATCATCGGCTTCCGCCTCCAAAAGGGTCGGCATGTCATCGTCGTCACTCGCATCGCCCTCGGAGTCACTGTCGCACAGTAGGGAATGCTTGCGCTTGCTACCCACGGCGGCTGAGGGAGCTGCTTGGGCTTTGGGAGTGGTGAGGGGAACGGCGTAGTGTGCCAAGTACTCCTCTCGCACCGACTGCAAGACCTTAGCCTTGTCGTAGTTCTCAGAACCCTTGAACTTGAAGCGGTTGAAGCGAGGGTCTAGCACGGTACTGATAGCCAACTTCCTGAACCTCTCGATCTTGCGCGTAGTACGCGTTGCAGCTGCATCGGTAGCTCCCTCCACCGGCTCGGCTTGCAACTCGGTGACCCACCGCTCAAAGAGGTCCGCGTGCACCTTCTGCCTCCCGACACGCACCGGCTTAGATAGCTTGTGCGCCGGCACCACCGTGTCGCCCACTTTCACAGCCTTGGTATCCTCGAGCTTGATGATGACCTTGTTCACCAACGGAAGAATCATGCCTGCGCATCGCAAAAGCACACGATGTTAATGACGGCTCAAGTGGCTCGGGGCGTTAGCCTACAAGTGTCTAGGTTATTTTGAGGGGACGCTGAGCTGAGGGGAGACCGAGCTGAGGGGGGGGCTGTGATGAGGGGGGGCGCGAGCTAAGGGGAGGCTGAGCTGAGGTCGGCGAGCTGAGGGG
>LGRX02033825.1:0-52083 GCA_001247695.2 Cymbomonas tetramitiformis | reverse complement strand
GCTCAGCCGCCGCCGCCGCCAATCGCACGCAGTGGCTATCCCGGCCGCTGGCGTCACCTGCCTGGCGCGGCATTAGGTAACGCCTGGGCCTTCGTACTACACAAGCTGCCTCTTGTCAGCTCTCTCTACAGCTGGTACAGATAGCCGCTCCTTGGATCATGCTTCTCTGCCCGTTTAGCGTCGTCTGGGTAGGAGCGAGCCTGATGCTGACTTGTAGCTCGAGGTTGGCGTTTTGTCATGACGGGTGCAGGGTGCCATGACGGGTGCAGGGTGCCATGACGGGTGCAGGGAGCCATGGCCGGGTGCAGGGAGCCATGGCCAGGTGCAGGAGCCATGACGGGTGCAGAGGAGCCATGTGGCAAGGTGCAGGGAGCCATGACGGGTGCAGGGAGCCATGACAGGTGCAGAGACCATGACGGGTGCAGGGAGCCATGACAGGTGCAGGTGCCATGACAGGTGAAGGAGATATATTGGGTGCAGGTGCCATGACGGGTGCAGGGAGCCATGACGGGTGCAGGTGCCATAGCCGGGTGCAGGAGCCATGACGGGTGAAGGGGCCATGACGGGTGCAGGGTGCCGCTGACGGGTGCGGGGAGCCATGGCCGGGTGCGAGGAGCCATGACGGGTGCAGGGAGCCATGACGGGTGCAGGGAGCCATGACGGGTTGAGGAGCCATGACGGGTGCAGGGTGTCATGACGGGTGCAGGGAGCCATGACGGGTGCAGGGAGCCCATGACGGGTGCAGGGAGCCATGACGGGTGCAGGGTGCCATGGCCCGGGTGAAGGGTGCCATGACTGGTGCAGGGTGCCATGACGGGTGCAGGGAGCCATGACGGGTGCAGGGAGCCATGGCAGGTGCAGGGTGCCCAAGACGGGTGAAGACCATGACAGGTGCAGGGTGCCATGACCCAGGTTGGGGAGCCATGACGGGTGATACGAGCCATGACGGGTGCAGGGTGCGGCAGGTGCAGGAGCCATGACAGGTGCAGGGAGCCATGACGGGTGCCGGGGTGCCACTTGACAGGTGCAGGGAGCCATGGCCAACGAGGTGCAGGGAGCCATGACGGGTGCAGGGAGCCATGACGGGTGAAGGGTGCCATGACCCTCGCGCATGCGACGCTGAAGTGTGGTGACAGTCACAGCTTTATGGTCATAAGTGGAGGCAGCTTCCGCACGTGGTTATCATTGGCTGAAGTGGCACGTATACGCAATATGCATACCCTCACCCGGAATGGTTGGATGAGAACGCCCGGCATTAGTATGCTAGGCTCTATTGACTCCTAGGTGGCAGGCGTATGTCCCGGCCTTCCCCAATTGAAAGCGAAGTGGTGTCACTAGCAAGCTAACCGCTGCTTGAAGTTTGGCGCTACTGAGGATGCGATCTGCGGAGTGTGGGGAGACCGCAGTGGTCAGTTTGCGCACGCCAGCGAGGAACAGTACAAGCCATTTCAGCATCTTTGTATGGAGGAGTCGAAATCAGGTGTCTGGTTTGTGGCTCCGAATAATATTTGTTGCTTTGAACTTGAATTAGAGATGGCGTCACCATCGATTTCTCAAGGGGTTTCGATTGATTATGGTGTGCCGCATTTTGAATCGCCGCACTTGTGAAGCTAAGATGTGCATTGTGTTCGATGACGTATCTCTGCACTAGTACATACCCCAGCTTTCTTATGTGGGGATTCATCTCGCATGTGCACCTGCCAAGGGCATAGCGCCGGCGATGAGAACGATATCCACCAGATCCACAAGTGCCTTCCCCTGAAGAGCTGAAAAACGAGTTAGGAACAATTAGCCGCCTCTATCACATCCTCCACATCCTTCTGACCAGAGGGCCGGCGGCCAAGCTGCGTCCCATTGAAGCGTGATTGAGGAGCGCTGGAGTGAAAGATAGCTGCAGGTCGGAGCATGCCAATGTAGGGACCAATTCGGAGAATTGTTGCACGTTTCGAACCTGCCGGAGCCGACCTTGACATTAAGATAAATGTGTTTACACTACGTAAATAGCATATCCTTGCTCTACTGAACGTTTTAGAAATACTTTGTGTACACATGTCCAGAACAATTGTACATGAAGTGTGAACAGTTATCCCTGAGTGATGCAAACATGTCAATGCGACAGGGCAAAGCCAACATAGTGCATATTACCGTCTCGCCTAAGCATCGCCCTAAAGAGTGGTTTGCCATTTCCACGTCATCCGTGGTCGACAAGCGCAGGACTTGTGCACCACAATGGTGAGGCAACCTCACCAAAGTGGTTCGCGAAATTGGAAGCACATTTTCGTCGTGAATTGCCAAACCAGTTTTTGTGCACTCACCAAAATGCACTCAGTCGGTCCGAATATTCGAGCAGTATATCATTGGAAAGGTCTCAACGAGGCCTGTCGCATTGTATACAAATCAATCATTCGGATCGACCGAGTACAGTGTGGTGAATAAATGCGCACTTTTGTGAGGGTATCGAACCGGTTTGGTGAATCACGAAAGTGATGTGCTTCAACTTTCCCGAAACACTTGGGTGAGGTTGCCTCACCAAAGTCGTGGTTCACAAGGTAGCGGTCTCGAGAGTTATCACAACGTGGCGTCGCTATACTTGCAATACGATTCTGCAACTTTTAGTGTTGCAGTATATTTCATATATTATTGTGCCTCGAGATAACACCACTGTCGTACACAATTAATTACGATTTAGCCATTGCTTAAAGGGGAAAGATAGACGCGCTGGAACTTGGATTTCGTTTCGGCAGCGGGCGGTTCCCCTCTGATGACTTTTCAGCGGTCTTCGGCAGGCCATCATCCCACTTGTTAGCTTAGATTTTATTTCGCAGCCACAATATCTCGTGTTTGAGCGTATCCACACCTTGTGGGTCGCTCGAAATTAGATTGTGCCCTTCCTGGGCTTTGGGGTACTATACTGTAGAAGAGGTGGTGCACGACGACAATCTTCATTGGTTTATTATTTCTTGATTGTTACCCCTCTTCGTTAAATTTATGCGGCGTCACGGATTTTGTCGAGCGATGAGCTCGTATAGCTTTTCTGGGAACTATCGATGAGAAGCTTTTAAAACTTGAGGTTTTGAAGCGCGCGCTAAGCTCCTTGCACCATATGCCCTTACATGGGCAAGATGCGCTCACAATTTCGGAGCGCGACAGATTTTTCGAGGGTTTCTCGTGAGAACGTTTTCCCCAAATCATACTGATGTCGCAGAGAGCGCGGGGATGGGTTGTAATCGCTCTACTACACACACGGTAAACTCGGATATCTTTTGGCATTTGCGTCCTCACTCTTATTGTGGCATGGGTGATGGCCTTGCGATTTTGATTTCGACATACAGTATGTGTCGTCGCAAGTTTCAACCACTAGACCCTTGGCGAAGGTAACCGAACTTTTGGGGGGCAAGATTGATGGACACAAGTGTTTAGGCGCCCTAGCACTTCGTCTCAACTCCTAGGCGGCTCCTCCCCTTAGCAGTAGTTCGGCTCAACGCCTAGGAGGGCTCCGCCCCCGCCCAGCATTTCCCCTCACCTGCCTCGTTATT
Source organism: Cymbomonas tetramitiformis (assembly GCA_001247695.2). NCBI lineage: Eukaryota > Viridiplantae > Chlorophyta > Pyramimonadophyceae > Pyramimonadales > Pyramimonadaceae > Cymbomonas > Cymbomonas tetramitiformis. Next base: position 48,547 of record LGRX02033825.1, on the reverse strand, counting down.
TCCCCCCTCGCTAGTAGCCTGTTTAACGTCTATGGGAACTCCGCCCTCCCCGCGGCCCTGAAGCATAGGTTTCAGTCCAGGGGCGATATTTGCGCGTATACTACGCATCGCGCGAAGGGGCACGCGTGTATACCACCCATCACGCGCGCGGGGGCGGGAGCGCCCCACGCGCGTACTGTATACCACATGGAGGGTGCTGACGGGGTCGGATTGCCTCAAACTGTGCCTGATGTGCAAGATCCATCTGGGTATGTGCTCGCGCGCGTCAGCAATATTCAAAGGTCAACGGACCACCCGCTGACGTGGGGTGTCAGCGGGAGGCATCAGCGGGTGCTCCGCCGTCGGCCTCGGAACGGTTCACACCCGCGAGAACTCATATTACGGTACAGCCCCGTTGAACGGCGGAAGCTGCACAAAAGAAAATTGGTGGATATGAGTGCGATCACAAAGTGTCACTTGAGCCCAATGCTCCTCATATATACTCTAGTGTTCCCATGCATCGTATGCATCACCACCATCGAGTTGTGAACTCGAGAGCACTAGGTGAGCTTGACGCATCGGCCAGACGATATAGCCTTTGATGCTCGCATGCTGCTCAGTGCATGCTTGAAGCGAAGACGCGTCTTGTCAGAACGCTTCAGTTCTTCAAGACTTGTCTTGCCTCGACATCTCGATGCCAGAAGCTTGGCCTCTCGATGTCAGATACCGAATGCACTTACCGAATGTGCATGACTGACATGTATACATCGACTATATCGACTGTATGTCATGACGACAGTATGAAATATATGACATGTGACCTATGGCATGCGACAGGCATGTCAGGTATGACACGTATGACGCGTATGATATCGGTCATAACCCTGACAGATCTCCCCTCTTGGAAGTATTGTGACCTCACAATATATGAACATACCTCTGTATATCATGTCTTTGATGTCGTGCTGGCTAGTCTTCTTGGTCCGCCACAAAGTTGCGTCTATATTCCTGGTCCGCAACAAAGTTGCGTCCGGATTCCTGGTCCGCAACAAAGTTGCGCCCGGATTTTCGCATCACTGTGAGGCGTCCCTCGGGATATCTTTTAGGATTTCGGAGGGACTGAGTCCTTTAAACTCCTCACCTTACAGTTCTTGGGTTGTAGCTCCCCATCCGATTTACACACTTTTTCCGAAATGATTATGGGATTCAGTTATTGGGTTGTGCCCCCCCATCCGATTTACGACATTTTTTCAGAAACGGTTATGGGATCTCAATCCGTTATGCATCACGGTGAGAATAGCGCTTGCCGACGACTATAGTCTGTCCGATTTATAGCTATCTACCACGGCCAAAGGCATCCACCCTTCCTCCTCTCCGAAAACAATCGAAGGATCATTGGATGAAGTGGAGTTATTTTAATGCGTAGTCGGAGGGTGCGCTGCATGTAATTACGGCGTGCACCGTTGCAAACTCCTTTTGTGGTCCGGTACGCGCGCTCTGCCGAACATTTCACAGATGGATTCGACAACGTACTAATGTGAACTTGTATAGCCATGTGTATCAAGCACAGCTTAGGATCACGACTCCATCTACTTCAGTATGATCCAGTGCAGATCAGTGACTGGCCGTAAGATCCGAGTGACAAACAAGGCCCGGCAAAAGTAGTTTTAGCAGCTTTTATACCACCGATATAGTACTTCGCATTTTGCGTATCTGTGCAAGGGTATGATTTGTACAAGGCTCACTACACCTCAGCAAGGAAGGATCAATTCCCGCTCCCGACACATCAAGTGCAAGGTATTTAAACCAGATGATCGACAGTTGATATTGTATTAGTATATATTACAAGAAGTAAGGGCAATAGGCTTAATACATTGTTTAGCCTTCATAGGCAGCTATCATGTATGCGGCACTTGTCAGCTCTATGGCTTTAACCCAGGTGTCATGCTCAGGGCCGTAGCCTGCATATCGCACCAAATAGTACTTGACACCTCTAGAAATCTTATCAGAGAGTATGTATGATATCTCAAATAATGGTTGCCCTTCTTCGGTGATCATCTGTGGCAGAGGCAAAGGTTCCTGCACCGAGTCATTGTATAACTCTAATCTAGATACTGGTTGGACTCACAGGATGTATACGAATATATAGGTCTCCGAAATCAAGCTCATATGCACGTTTATGGCTGATGACCTTAGAAATTACAAACGGGCCGGTATATGGCTGCTTAAAGTGTCTGTCTGCTTCTGTCAAACCAATCCATGTGATGTACTCCGTCCTTAAAAGAACTTTCTGCCCTAGTGCATACTGTCGGGGCAGGCGAGTCTTATTGAATATGGCTTGGTTTCGTTCTGCTGATCGGTGAATATTGTCAATCGCATTGGCATGTACTATTGGCCATTGATCGAAATATTCTCGGATTGCATTCTGAATCGAAATAGGAGCTTCTGGCGGAGTAGTGCATGCGAAATCATGTGGTGATAATGGCTGCGCCAACGAGTCCAGATAGAAAGGCGAATATCCGGTAGTGGTGGAAACTGTATTGTTGATTGCAAACTCTACCAGCGATAACTTCTCCCCCCACGAATTGGCAGAAGTATCATTGCAACAACACCTGAATAATATATCCCATCATCAGTGAGTTCAAGCAGTCGGAGAGTTCATAGAGTGCAGAGAGGCGTGTCAGTGCATCTGCAACTTTATTTTAATCACCGGCAATGTGCTCAACCCGAAAGTTGTACTTGGAGAGTTCATCCAACCACCTCGCATGTTTAGGGCTTAGTGAGGATTTCGACTGGAAATAAACCAGTGACTGATTATCTGAACGAACGACAGTTTCTGGAGCTCCAAAAAGGATGTGGCGGAAGAATCTGAAGCCCTCTACAATGGCAAACAATTCAATCTCAGGAATGGGCCAGCGTCGTTGCGTGTCGGTAAGCGTTACGTTGTGATAGCCACAAGGATTCAGACCATTGCCTTGATCCTGTAGAATGACTTGGCCAACATGAGTGTCTGATCCATCGACCTCCATACAGTAATAGACTGCAATTTCTGATCTGGAAGCTGAAGTACTGGGGCGTTGCAAATGGCACTTTTGAGATTGTCAAATGCCTGTTACTGCTCAGTTTCCCAGACAAATTCTGCATTGTCTTTCAGAAGGCGTTTGAGTGGCTCGGTAATCTTGGAGAATTTTGGAATATATCGCCTAAATTGACTGACCATGCCCAGGAATGATCGAAGGCTAGACTTACCCTATCGTTTAGCCATACGGTGTAAAGGTTACTTGGCAACGGTTGGGCCATGGATGGCTGGAGGCTGAATAGCCATAACTGCCTGAACTCTGTCTGCGATAATGGATAGGCCATGCTCGGAACTGTGATGTCCGATGAAGTCAATGGCTCTGGCAAATAGTTCCATTTTGGATGGTATGATGTAGAACTGAAATTCTCTGCTGCAACGCTGAAGGAACTGGCGAGCTTGCTGAAGATGCGTGTCAGAGTCCGGACTGTACACAATCGTATCATCCATAAAGATGACTAAGAATTGATCAATGAACCAAGTCAAAGAATGCTCGGTTTCCAACACGTAGAGCGGTTGCTGGAGCGTTAGTCAACCCAAAAGGCATAACTGTCCATTCATATGAACCATGTCTCGTTCGGATGGCTGCCTCAAATATGTCGTCAGGATGAATATGAATTTGGTGCAAAACTAATTGAAGTCGAATCTGCTAAACCAACGTGTTTCCTTAAGCTGCTCCAGGAGGGTGTCATGGGTTGGCAATGGGTATGTGTCCTTAATAGTGATGTTATTCAGGGCACGATAGTCACAACACATCCTCCACTTACCCCCCTGGTTTAGGAGCGAAAATCACTGGGCATCCATATGGAGATGATGAAGGACGAAGGATTCTTCGATTGCCATACTTGGGAGGTTCATTTTAACCTTGGGAACAAGGCTGGAACAATCTGCAACTACCGGTTCTGGCTCATCTTGATTGCCTGAAAAAGGCGGTGAGGTTTCCTGTGTGTATGGATTATCCTCATCAAATTCCGGATCGATGTCAGAATCACGGAACCTATTCATGTCAGGTCTGAGCCTGCTGATCTGGTCAAAACACCCGTGTTCATCGAATCTCATTTGTTCTGCTACCGCATTAGACTTCGAGTGCCGAACTTGGAATCGTCTGCATTTATCGTAGGTGCCATATTTATCGTAATACCAGAATTTTGGATCAGCACCGACGGTCGGGAATGTTGCATATGACATCTATACCACAACTAGAACCAACACAACACCTTCAATTCTAGTTTTTGTGTGTTTGTGTACGAAATTATGCAACTATGTATATATCTCAATTGTGCGGATATATATGTATCAGGTGTTATTTTTCAGCTTCGTGGATGTATATATTTCAGCATTCCACCTTCCCCCCTCAAGGAAGAGTCAAATACCAGGCAGTTGTCAAGTGCCTGAAAACATTCCATGTAGTACTAACGTTGTAGTGATTCCAACGCCACCCTTAAACCGTTTTACGGCCGTACTTGCATCAGTTTCAATTTCTACAGAAATTGCTGACTTCGCATTTGGGTTACAATGACCCTATCTGCGTACTGTGGCATTAGGGTGTTACCGGGCTTTTGGTGCAAGTCATAATGATGACCTATCATATAAATAGGTGAACATACCTCAGATTATTTGAATGAATTGAGTTAAATCGCATTCATTCTGTTACGATTTAGTAAAACAGATAGGGCGTTAACCTGGAATCCCACAGTACTTTGAGAAATCAAAAATATTGTTTTCCGCAATATTGATTGTATTCAAGATCTGTAAGGCAATTCCGTATCATATATACATAGAAATGATTTTTTTGAAAGAAACGATGCAGAAATTTACAGATATATACACATTTATGATATATATACACTTTCTGATTGAGTGTACATGTATATTTCTGTGCATGTGTCATTTTATGACAGTCATAGTGATGTCATATTTGAGAATTTCGAATATCACCCACAGAAACCTTTGTAAAGTGTTCTGTATATATATAGAAAACACTTTATAGTATATAGGTAACTCGGTATTCAGGTCTACAGACCTTAATATATATAAGCCTGTATTTTTGGTCTCTCATTTCCACATTAAGCGCCAAAGAAAAACATGGATGAGAAAAATCGAATTCCTTCATATCTCAGTTAATAAAGCTTAAAATTTAGGATTAGGAGAAAATTTGAAACTTTTTGAGCTTCATTAAAACTGGATTGGAGAAGATTTGTCAGTAACTTTTTATGTATTTCTGTCAGATTTATTGAGTTTCACATAGAAGATTTACACCCATGTGAAAAAGTGAAATTTCTGTATAGTGATCCGGTATACATCTGAATATTTAGTATATTAAGTATATGCGTCGAATCGAAATTGATGTGAATACTCAAAACTTGCTTCTGTGAAGCTCTATCTTCAATATTTCAGTTTTTCTATTACATACACATCTGATTGAATTGTATGCGTGTATGTGTGTGAGTATAGTTACTTGCACACACTTGTGTATAGTTCACGTCAGATTGTTGTATACCTGCTAGGATTGTCTCATTGTAGACAACTTTTGGACAGTATATAGAATGATACTATATCCAGGCCTATTAGGTATACTATCTAACATGACCTGACTGTTCAGTATATTCTGAGACAGTCATTCTAATCATGCGCACATATAGCGCGGAATCAACTTATATCCGCACCTGCTTCCATGCCAGTTGGAATGCTTCCTGCTCTTGCGGACAGTCATGAATGAGGGAAACAGACTCTTGTAGATCGTTCCGAAGGCGTTGCCTTACTCATCGACGTAAATGTTTTATTATTATTATTTAACTTATATCAGTTCATGTCAGTCAGTCACCTAGGAATAGAAGAATTATATTCCCAGTGCATGCTTCATTAGTCCAGTCACCAGATCTCTTGATGGGGACAAATCCATGCCGCTATTACGTGGGTCTTACAGAACCGACTAATCCCACCTAGTTACTTGGGTTTCTCCGCTCTCACGGATCAGTCCTCTTTCACCGGATAATAAGGTTCATTCTAATATTGGACCTGAATAGGCATCTCCTCACATGCACAACAGGGTCAATCGAGTCAACCTGATCTGTTGTTTGAAATATATATGCTTTGTGTTTTGTGGATTGATCAAATGCATTGTTGTTCTTCTGGCTGATGTTGGCTGAATGTGCATATGTGATTGCATGATGAGATGGGGGGCTAGGCTCACGCAGTCCTACCAATGTCCCATCTCATATCCAGCCTTCGGCCATGCTGGATTGCCTTCCAGCACTGACCTACAACTGTCTCGCCATGCAGATATATACATGTCCTGCCGGTACCGTGCTCAAGCAGGATGCTGATGAATTAGTATGTCACTGCAAAATGTGGGTAGGCTATTTAATTTAGATTATTTCTTTCAGATTTTAGATTAGCCCATTTTCATGTTGATTTTAGATTAAGTTTTCTTGATGTCATCCGGCTATTACCGGTGCATGCATCCATGCCGCTGTACTGTACCTGTTGAGCTATCGCCATGCCATGCGAAATATTACACTTAGTATACGTTCCGGCGGTCGATGTCAATTTTCTCAGACGAAGATTTCCTCGCGGCTAACGATATAGAGTGGGGTACGGCACCCCAGAAAACCGGTCTCGGAATTGGATTTGGACCATTGGATCGACCGCTGCGGGCGTTGACCGGTCCGTTGACTTTTATTTTTTAGGTCTAATCTTTCCAGGAAATTGCTGATTCCTGCGCAGGCATCTGTGGTAGATGTCTTCGCGTTCTGAGAACATATACGAGCTAGGGAGATATATTCCTTAGACATATATGCTCCCCGCGCGTGTTGAGGTTGGGAATAGTGCAATCCGCGGTGATCCCGTACTTCCGGTTGAAGGGGGAAGTATGGGATCCCACACGAGTCATCCACCTCGGCTAAGGAGGTGTGCGGGACGTCCATAAGTTGCGAACTATCACTTTCGTGAACTTAGCGCAACTTCCGTGACGTTCGTATGCCTTGATGTGGAATGCGGATGTTGACTATCCCGGCTTGTGCCCTCTTTGAGCACAAGCCGGGATCGTCGCGTTGATGGACTTACGCACCATATGAGTTCCAAGTAGGATAAATTTTACCGTAAAACCCCCCCCAAGGAACGATAAACCGTCGGCAATTAAGGGCAATTAAAAAGCTAAGGGCATGGAAAATTTTTGAGGCGAGCTCTCGAAAGCGTCAAAACCCCCTTCGGAAAATTGCTTTCGCAATCTTTGACTACTGAGTCTCAGAGTTTTTTGCTGCCCCCACACCACATGTTCACATCATAATAAACATGTTTCACATCACAAGGACGCCCAAAACACAATAATATATCGTTAATATATCCTGGAAAAAGGGGCTGAACAGCCCCGTTTTACTAAAAGTTCTGAACGTTTCTGGCGCTGCGCAAGGTTTTCTGCCATCATTCTAGAGTTCGACATCGCGGATTTCATCGAATTCGATCGGAAAACCTGACCGCCGGAATGTGTACTTAGGAGTTGTCTTGCCGTGATGTCCATATGTCCGAATGGAACCAAAAACCGTTCGATTAAAATCGAACGGTTTTTGGTTCCATTCGGAAAGATTCACGGCCGTGAATCTAAAAGTCGCGGCCGTGAATAACAGGGATATATGACTTTTATTATTTGCCATCTTTGCCACAATAGACACTCACGGCGTGTTCTGCTTGAAAAAAAGGCCCCTGTACTTCTTCTATATCCTAAACCCTTTGACTTGCCTTTTACCGCTGCACGCGACCGGCAAGCATCTTTGAAACTTCCGAGTTTCAAAGATGCGTTTTGTATTTTGGGTGCACCCTAATTTTACAAAACGGCCGAGCGCTTCCCGTTTGTGCGGGATATTCACATTTATTCCATGGAATATTTCATATGGATTAACACACATGCACACGCAGGGGAAACCCTCGGCTGCTTGGCATCTTTGGGTTTGGGTTTGGGTTCGGGTTCGGAGATGCTTGCCGGTCGCGTGCAGCGGTAAAAGGCAAGTCAAAGGGTTTAGGATATAGAAGAAGTACAGGGGCCTTTTTTTCAAGTAGAACACGCCGTGAGTGTCTATTACAACGGCACCCACCATTATCACAAGCGAGACAAACTTTCTTAAAAGCATTTTGGAGGCTTCCTCATGATGGCAAGCGGGAACGAGAGCGTTTGACCTGTGTGCACATTATTTGAACACGAGTCGTGAAAAGGACCACCGGTCATAGCCGGATGACATCAAGAAAACTTAATCTAAAACCAACATGAAAATGGGCTAATCTAAAATCTGAAAGAAATAATCTAAATTAAACATTTTCCCCAAAATGTGTGCATGATGTGCACTACATATAACATGTATGATTGTTGTGACTTTGCATATAGTATACTATGTCGCATGCTTACTGTTGACTTGTTCGACGAGAATACCTTGCATGCAACATCATATGTACATTTTATTTTGCATGCATAATTAATACATGTATATGCATTCTGCAGTGTGCTATCTGTGGTACAATCATATATATATACATGTTGCATATGTATTGTTGTTAGCGGATAAACCCCCGGAGCCATGGGGTACAAGCCCATGGTCGTAAGGCGCGGACAAGTCGCCATCGAACCGATCAACGGAACTGAACGATGGTTTAATGACGGGTCCTTACTTTTTATTCCTGATGCAACACTTCTGATGTATGTGTACAAGTGCGACAGTGCAACGTAGATGTATGTACATGTATGATAGATGTGTGCAAAATCATGATAAACAAATACGTCCATATCTCTGCAAAACATTAATGCCTGCGTATATTATGTATGCATGCGTCTTCAAAACAGTGACGTATACCATCATCACTTACCACAGTGATCTTTGCTTACATCATCATTATCAAATATACAATATATGAGCATTCTGCAGATATAGATGATATCTTATGACGTGCAAATTTTTTCGTCGACTGCGTACGCCTGCGATTGCTGTATGCGGTGTATCAAGGCGCGCAGATGTAAGCGCGCGTGTGTGTGTGCGCGCTATTCAAAATCATACATTGCAGCATGCAGTGCGCGATCATTTATGAGTTATCACTGTAACAAACATATGTCAGCGACATCAATTACTGTATACATTTCATTGTATACAGTAATGTGTACATTTGTATTCGATGTGGTGGTATTTTTAGAGTGATATAATATATCATTGTATGTTGCGCACATCGCACTCACCTTGAGTATTGCTTGCGATGCTGCGGATCAAGTCGTATGCCGATCTTGCGTGTATGATACGTCAGACGCGTTAGTATGCTGCCTTAGCAATATCTCTATGTATGAGAAAAGCAGCGCCTCCTATTATGCAAGTCTTTACACTCTTGTACCTGCCTGGACGAGGATACCACTGTTACGGTACAGCCCCGTTGAACGGCGGAAGCTGCACAAAAGAATGTGGGTGGATATGAGTGCGATCACAAAGTGTCGCTTGAGCCCAATGCTCCTCATATATACTCCAGTGTTCCCATGCATCGTATGCATCACCACCATCGAGTTGTGAACTCGAGAGCACTAGGTGAGCTTGACGCATCGGCCAGACGATATAGCCTTTGATGCTCGCATGCTGCTCAGTGCATGCTTGAAGCGAAGACGCGTCTTGTCAGAACGCTTCAGTTCTTCAAGACTTGTCTTGCCTCGACATCTCGATGCCAGATGCTTGACCTCTCGATGTCAGATGTCGCGCACCGTAGGTGCATGCCAGACATACCGAATGCACTTACCGAATGTGCATGACTGACATGTATACATCGACTATATTGAATGTATGTCATGACGACAGTATGCCGTATATGACATGTGACCTATGACATGTGACAGTCATGTTAGGTATGACACGTATGACGCGTTTTACATCGGTCAAAACCCTGACAACTCACTTGCCAGATCTTGCGCCACATGGCACCCAGGGGGTGTCGAAATGACCATCTAGGGGTTTGGGTTTTATTCGGAGAATTGTCCGATGTATGCCATCAATACTAATATCAATATTACCTATTTCGATGTTGCCAAAAACGATGGTGAGGTCCATTTTGGATTATTCGAATGCATTTGGTGTGCAGCACATGTAAAACTCAGGGGGGTGTAGGACGTGTGACATAGGGTTTGAGCGTGTTGGCAACCTGAACGTGTTGGAAGCGTGCTAATTGGTGATATGCGAGTGCTAACGTTATTATATATGTATATACAAAAGCTGTAGGTACGACAAAAAGTCCTAGCAGTGTTGAAACCTCAAATTGGATCACACGTTATGTTATTCGTTAAAACACGTAAAGAATGAAAATGACAATAATAATAATACCCACAAAGTAACCTATCCAAGCCTAGTTCTACAACAAGAGTGCATATGATACAACCACTTTCTATGTTTTTTGAGCTCTTAAACATACGGCAGCCTGCTGCAACTGGATGTCGATGATCCCTACCGTTTTCAGGAATAAAATGAACAGCATCCCATGCAACGGATGCTCAGACTTTTACTATGCACTTGAAAGTGCCTCCCTCAAACACAAAGGGAACGCCATACAAAATATGCAGGTTATGTGCGTGACTATTTATCTATATATCGATTCAGTTTGGCTCGTCTCAGACATTTCAGTCCGGCCACACAAACACACCGTTACATATGATATGTGCGATTTGCATGCACGTGGGCACTATAAGTGCGTCTAACGTTCGTGCACACATCTCTACCAGGATGATCAAAATCGCGATTTTAGAACTTTAAGTGGCTCTCATGAAACAATCGAAATACGTCTTGAATAGTCGTATTGGCACGCATGATATCATAAAACCGAAGTCCGTGACAAGATTGATCATCTATACTTAGTATTTCTGTACATATTTCGGGGGGAAATCGTTGGGAGAGCAGGGAGTGATAACGCACACGTTTTGATCAAAGACGCGATGTATCCATCACCAAACCAACCGAGCAGAACAGAGGTACTTACAACATAACCACCGAGTAGAACAGAGGACGTATACCCTTTCAGATAAAAGCAAAGGCCAATCTCCCCAAATCAAGCAAACTCAAGCTTTACTAGGCAGAAAAAAGCCTCAACTCGCCTCTTTGGGAGAAGATTTTCGTTTAGAAAGATGTATCTTTACTTTTATGTCAGCCTCGGGGCATGCCTATCCTCGTGCAGATCGTCTGAGACAGAGTTACCAGGGCGAACGTGGATCCTGGGTCATTTCGTTCTTGCTGGTACCAGCCAAACGCAGTTTGAGTTGCCCAAAAAGCTACGAACACAAAGCCGTATTTGATGAGCGTTACCCTGAAGTGCACAAGGGGTGGTCTGAACAGCAGCCCACCGCAGCACATCCTGTATTAGCTCCGGTCCCTTGGATGTAGCTTGTTGGCCCTTCATCGGTATGTTATGTACAGTGGCACAGCTATTGCGGTTAATGGCGGCGTTCCAAGAGTATTCGCGGTGCAGTGGGATGCAGACGAGGCCCACAACGCACAGAACTCAGAGTGAACACTGTCCCTGCGTTGATGTGGGACCTGCATTCCACCAAATTTACGTTGCACTAGGGTTCTGCACGACAATCAACACGTACTCTGTCTCGGGTGCTACTGCGACAAACAGCACACAACCCACACGTTAACCTGTGATATTCAAACGAAGAAAGAAATCGACCATTCCAGGGCAGAGGATAGAGAAGTCCGTTCATCGAATGCTTGAAGGACTTTGCTTATTTCTGAAAGTGTGTATGCGGAAACGCTGTTAAGAAAACTTGGACGCTGCTCGACTAGGCCAGAGTAAAACGAGAGCTTCTCGGAAAACTCGGATGCTGTTTCACTAGGCCAGAGTAAAAGGGATACTGTTCAAAAAAACTCGGATGCTGTTCCACCAGGCCAGCGTGAAAGGAGAATTTCTGAAAAAAGTCGGGCGCTGTTTCACCAGGCCAGAGTAAAAGGGGATGCTGTTCAAAAAACTCGGACCCTGTTCCACCGGGTCAGAGGGAAAGGAGTGCTTCTGCGAAACGGCCTCGAGTTTCTGGTCAAAAGCTAAAATAGTCAAAATTGGTGACACACGATGAATCTAAAGAAAAGTGAAGAGCCCTCAGACGCCGCTGTGGGCAGTGAAACTTCCCGATAGATAGGAGACAAAAATGTGCTGTCAAGAGTGTGGCTGTAAGAAAATGAACGGAGTGAAACATTTTCTGCCTTACCAGTAACGATGCTGTGTGTTATTCTCCTGCACATTCCCAAGCAATGAATGACAAGAGACGACACACTGCTATCTACGCACGCACTCTTGGCTCCCTCCGGGTGACAAGAACTCAAGCCCAACCACTAAATGCAAAATGTATTGGGCAAAGGTGGTCATAGTTTTTGGCAACCGAACAATATATGTCAATGAAAGTTGAATATGAGAAAGATACATATTTTGTATCGATGATGAGAGACTATTCCACCTTCGTTATTCTCCGAATTTCGTGCGAGTCGAACAAAGGAAAAATACCAACCAAAAAAGTCGTGCTGACGACCAGGCCGTGCACCAGATAGGCCGGATCCATTTCAAACAGTTTCAGGCGGAAAATCTATGCCAATGTGCAACAAGAGCCCAACGACAAGGACCCTGGAGACTAAACCGACCTTCAGTGACCTTCAGTCGTAAAGCCTTCGGCCCGAGTTTGCTCTTGCACCTTGCGTCAACTCTCTAACAATTTCAGGGTTTCAGAAAATATTTGGGGGAGAGGTCTGACACGCGCGAAGCTACAAGACGTCTATCGGAAAGAACACTTACATAACATGCAGTTGGATACCTTAGAATTCTATCCCGACATGACAACGAACGAAAAAACAGCCTGAATAAAGCAAGTTGACTTGTGTCTCTCACAACGGGAAAAAAAAACAAGAAAAAGCTTGGCAGAAGTGTAAGTGTGACGTTGACCCAGATGCGTGACGATGACGTGGGAAGAAAGCCCCTTGCTTGCTAGAGGGAGGAAGACGGTGCATCCCGGGACTTCCTGATAAAGTTCATAAATTGCGCACGGCCTCTACAACTCGGGAAGACACAAATACAGGTGCTCCAAAATTACTTTCAACCGAATGGTCAGAGAAGGCGTCCGTTGTGTGGACGCAACTTGCGACCAAAGGGGAGGAAGTTGAAGAGCGCACCCATAATCTCATGTTTCTTTGAGCGGATTCGAAGGAAAACGAGGTCGTTCTGCGGATCCAGGGTTCTCACAACGCTCCGAGCTTTGGAGGCCATGTGAGTGACGAGTGCGGCATACTGCACGGTTATATTGCTGTCCAGAGTTGTTCTGATGGGAATTCCGTCATTATTGACGATGATAATTCCAGTCACACCTTTGTGTGAGTTGATGCGCTTCATCGTTTCTTCAACTGCGGCATCTGCCATGGTCGCTGATGAGGATGAACAGCGGGAGACAAGTTGGACGGTCTTCACAAAAACAGTCTTTCCACTGAGGTGACCAAAACCCCTTTTTTTGAAACTTCGTCGAGACCGAAATTAGCTTGAAAAACTTTACAGTCTATCGTATCGCTATGCCCACTTAGTGACTTGGACGCTCGACTTGGACCTTGCCTTGGTCGTCTCGAGAGAGCTCGACGAATATAAAACTATGATGACACATGATTGATGATTTGATATGGTATGGTATGGTATGACAGAACCGGTGCTGCGCTGCGCTGCGCTGCGCTGCCTGCGCTGCCTGCGCTGCCTGCGCTGCCCGTGCCCTCGCGGTGGCGCTGGCCGATCGTGAATTCGGCCGCGCGTCGGAAAACCTCCAACCTATAAAAATTAAAATACAGTACTGTAAAGGTTTTGTTTTCCATTCATATTTCATTCATTGGTCATTTGATATCCAAATCGAGATTTGAGCATACAGTGGGTACCACCGACGTAGTGGGGATGACTGGCGACAGATGACACAGGTCACCAGTGGCGCAACGGGAAAACGAGCGAACTTTAAACTCCCCTGGAAACTCGCTATTTTTACGCGTTTAAGAGAGTATGCCAAAATATATAAATCGACATTCAAAATTTTGAACTTTGGTATCCGCCAGATACGCCTTCCTCTACCGAACGGTGGTGGTAACTTGCGGTGAGAAGTCGTATAGCGTATTTTCCCCACTAAGCCCAACTCCTTGATTAGGTACGGAATTCGATGAAACATGTGGTTTGAAGCATCTACTGAGAGTTTCAAGGCGTGTGAACGTACACTGGTCGCCAACTAGTACTTGTGTTTGGCTTTCTGGTCTGCGCGTGCATACCACCTTGGCTTGAGGTGTTATTGCTTCTTCATTCGTACGAAATTTTCCAACTTTGATGAAACATCATGAAATGGGCCTTCGTTGCGAGATGAGACTGGTTTGAGCGTGCACAACGCTTAATATTGATACCCCTAGTTTGGCTTTCCGGTCGTCCGCGCCTCCCATCAACCGAGGTTCATGGAAGGCGCGGTCATCCCCGGAGTTCCGCTTGCGGGTCAACGCACGTCATCGGAACATTCTGTGCCCAAATGAAGCCATGTGACGCTTCACACAACTCATATGGTACCTATAGGAAACTTAGTGTGCTTAAACACCCAAGTTATCACGCGGTATCGCATCCCGCAATCCGCTTCGTGCCGGATGTGCGAAGCGGATCAGCGGGATGCCACAAGTTGATCCGGGATGGTAGAAAGCCATGCTAAGCTCCAAGACTTTCAAGCATACTAATGTACGTTATTAAAGCTAAAATTTGTAATTCAAATGCGTTCATCTTGTCTAATTTGCACACACTGCAAGACCTCCTGCCCCGTAAAGGGTTCTAACCTAAACGTGAAATAAGCGTGATTCGACTGCTGAGATTGTTCTAACGATATTCATCGGGAATCTAACGGTATTCCTGTCTCGAGACGTTTTCTGCGATTCGTTCCGACACGTTTCTTCAGATCTCAGAGATGAATCCACCTCCAACAATATCGATTCGCGATAAGTCGCGATCATAATCATGGTGCCAAAAATCGTCCTTCTTAACACTGTGTCATCTGTCGCCAGTCATCTCCACTGCGTTGGGGGTACCCACATACAGCATTTGACCCATTTTTGATTTTATAAAAAGCCATTTCTTCAATCGAATGTGAACTGTTCAACTGTTTTTATGCAGCTCACGTCAGGTGAGTCTGCAGTCTCAGGTGTCAACAGAGGGTGTCAACGATGTTCATCAGTTTTGAATATTTAAAATCAGAAATAACCTCCAACCAAGAATGTAATCATGAAACCGTCGCGCTTCGGGCGTGTGCCCATTCATGATACGTCATACTGTACACGATACAGTGTCACCTGATACCATCGCATGATGCGATAGGCTACAATTGTGGCGTTTCTTGCAGCAACAAGCCAACAACCAACCGAACGCAAGGAAGAACTGAGATCCAGATATTATTTTATAGTTCGGAAGAGCCAACGATAACTCCTCTCTTTTAAAAAATCGGATATCTCGCTCCGCAGTTGCATATATCCTGAAGTCCTTCGCCAGATCTTTGTACTTCAAAGTAACATTCTCGTGTGTGCTTTTCAATTTAGTACCCGCTTTCGGAAATGATGTCTCAGGGCACTAAAGCAGCCAAGTCGCTATCCCCTCGTCGAGTATTTGCAGCGCTTCGTGCGGGTTCTGTGAAGCGCGCTCAAAATGTTAAGCGCATGCCTGAGGCAACTCGAAGCCTCAAATCTTTAGCTTCGCCTTCGTTCGCAGGCTCTAAGTTACGTCAGAAATCTTCCCAAACTGGTGAGAACCACAGTTCTATCAGGCATTTGAAACGACTGACTCAAACAAGAAAGTTTCTACTAGACCTCTGGAAACTATAAATCCCCGTATAACTTCGACGAAACATGCAGGTGGAAGATACTACACTACCATCAAGTCGGAGTTGAGCGCTCTCCAGGATGTGCCAGTGAGCCTTTACGGACAACTGGTGGGCGTCGGTGGTATGGTGGCCCTTGGATATGGCCTTGCTTGGAAAGAAGAAAGTGAGAAGGAAGAAAGTCGGGTACGCCGACTTCTTACGCAGCGTATTCATATACACGAAGCATGTAAAGCCGATTATTGCCTGGCGATGTTCAATGTTATGTACTTAGACAAGGATGTTCAGGGTATTGTCGCTCCCTGTTTCGGAACTAAGGGTATTTTCGCTCCCTGCAACTAAGGAGCTGCACTGAGGTGTCACAAAATTCACACCTCTCGATATGAATCCCTTGCTGCTTGCCGAGTTACGTTCATTGCATCCTGCAAGAATACTATGTAAGAGGACCCGCACGCCAAAGTGCAGAGCAACTGGGTGCAAGGGAGTGTGATCTGCGCTTCTCTTCAAGATCCGGGTCGAAGGCATCTCAAAGTCTATGCCATGTCCTTTCCCTGCCACTTGACAGCACAGTCCAGAGATTAAACTAGGGCTCTGTGATGACTTGTCCCGTCCTTCAGACACCTCCAGACATTTCATCGTACTTGCGTCCAACAGTTGCATATATTTCACCCTTTAAACTTGGCCAGCCTGTTATGTCGACCCTCAGTCTTCGGCTACACCGCAATCGGGGATAAATTCCTGAGTGGTATCGAGGGAATTTTCCTTTGGCATCGCCCATACCCTTGCAGGACGGCGTTGCGTCCTCCTTAAGAGTCTGTTGAAGCCCTCTTCGCTGTTTTTCTTGGTTGGATGCAGTCGGAACAAGTGAAGGTGGAGGTGTCCGATGAAGATGTGGAAGTAGACATTTTCCGTGACACGCTTCTCCGCTACGTTGGTATATCCTCGCGGCATTTGTTCGTCCTCTACCGCATCTTTTCAAGGACTCAGTATGAGCGTGGTGCTCACGTGACTTCGGCCACCGACACGCCGATGGGTGCTGGGCCGCGAAACAGGTTATTCTAATGAGCTTGGAGAAGCCTTCAGGCCGATAGTGGGAGCGAGCGCCGCGAACCTCACGTACATCGCCGCGGTGGGATATGTCGTTGCGGACGCGGTTTGCCCCCAACCTCCCCCTTGTTCCACAAAATTCTAAGCCTCCCTGCGCAATCCTCAGGACGGCTTAGCTCCTGGCCCTCCGGAGCCGACGATTCTCTCGCACGGACATCCTTTTGGAAGTTGACACAGGCGAATAAGATGACTTTTGCGATATTGACTTAATCGGCAGGAGCCGTGCCCCGAGACCGGACGACTGACACATCTCACTTAGCTACGTTCCCCTTGATTACGGCAACGCACTCGGAAGCTGTGTACGGCAATGCGTTGTTCAGGTTGAAATTCTAGCATCCAGCTCGTGAGTTTCACTCTTCCTGCTGGGGTGGGGGGCGACGGGGAGGCGGACAGCTTGACAAGGGATACAAGGCGCAAAAGAGGAGCCTAAAGGCTCGTGCAACCTCCATCTTCACCAAGGTAAGCTCTTTCTGAGTCGCCCTGCTTTTCTTGGAAGAATTAGTGGCGCCTTGCTGTCAACCCGTGAACAAGCCGTGGTGTTCAAGCGCATTTGGTTTACCATCTTCGCTGCGTCTCGTATATCTTCTAGCTGCTGTGTGAAACTTGTTTTGGGCCGTATGTTCTCCGAAAAGATGCGCCTGTTTCACGGGCTTCCCCTAGCATCGGCGGCCTCATAAAGTCAGAAAATTGTCTCGTTGACCGTCGATCGACCGCCATATGCCCGACTACGTCACCGCAGAAAGATCCTGCATGACGCTTTGAAATATCAAACACTGTGAAGCTATGATTATCAGCACTAAGCGTGTCCGTTGTGAAGCTCGAGGGATCCTCATATTCCCTTTAGCCTCTATACCAACTTGAAGTTGATGCAAAGTGTTTTATTATGTCAGTGTTGCCAAAAGCACTGGTGGACTCAAACTTTAAAGCACAATCTTGTTAACTCTGTGCAAATATCTATGTCTAGCACTGAGCATGTAACGCTGTCGTCACCGTCATGTGCTATCATATCGGTATTCTCTTGTAACTATCGTTCACGTTTCGGGTATATGGCTTTCTTCTTTCTGCACGTATGCATTAACCATTGGTCTTAGGTCTAAGTCTGCCGTTAGATGCAGACATCACGGCATAAACTGTCACAATAACATAAAGGCCGCTGTGACCACAATATTTAAAGTGAATTATGCATATCATATATATATGATGTCGATGGTTTCCTTTATATGTTTCTGTTTTCAAGCAATCTTAAGATAATGGGCCGCTATTTGTTGCATTGAGAATAGGAGAATCTGACTATGTTGCATGACATTGCATTCGCCAAACCCCTGGAGGGATGCGCCAATAAGGTATGGCACTCGGTGAACTAACTTCGGCGACTTGCTACATGGTGGTGTTGTTGCCTTGAGGCCATCAAGTCTCAGGACCCTTTAGCCATTCAGCCTGCTGGCCGTGAGTGCTTAACAGTTGTCATTGTGAAAGCTTTATGTTTACCCAGCGACAAGGAGTGCTGCGTGGTGACGATATCACGTGACTGGACGTTCCTATATTGTGATGAAAATACAGTGTTTTTAAATATCGCTGTATACCGCTCCAAGCGTATGCTTGCTTGCACAATACATGTTCATCTCAAAACACGTTCGTATATACCTTTACGTTTACAATGTCGCCTGTATAAATTGATGTGCGCGTGTGTGTAAGTATCTATGTGTGTATATGCATGATACATGCTTAGAGCACCGACAGTGAACTGGATGTTCTCGATTCGGATTGAACATCAGACACCTGCACCGGCCACTTCGTGCACTCTGCCCAACAGTTTCCCCCCTCTCCTGCACCGGCCACTTCGTGCACTCTGCCCAACAGTTTCCCCCTCGCTCCTGCATCGGCTCCGTGCACTCTGCCCAACAGTTTCCCCCCTCTCCTGCACCGGCTCCGTGCACTCTGCCCCGGCCCCGTACATATTGCTCCGCACCGGCGACGGTCATAAAACCATTACATTGCTCGTGCAACATGGAACTGTAGTTGGCCGTAGCACTATAGATTATCTACTTTTGCGAGCTCATATATGATGACCAATAGCGGCTGTTAGAGGCCAAAAGAGAGACCTCAAAGCCATGCAACCTGTTGGGAAGAGCCGAAGCTCTGCCAAACCAAGTCAAGTCAGCTTTGATCATGTAGCGCCCATTGATCAATTCGGCTTGTCGGCGCTGCCATGGATTACCTTTGAAGAGATCACCGCGCATTCCGGCCACCGAGCGCCGCGCTGTAACCTGTGTAAGTGAAGGCTGGGCCGCAAAGCGCTGCGCGATGAAGGGAAGGCTGGGCTGGCTGTGCCAAGGAGCAGCGTTCTCCCCGCTGCTGCTTCGCAGCTTGAGTCGCATGTAAGACATGAGCCTCGAGGGATCCGCGGCACTTCAGACTGTGGGACTAGAATGCTTGGGTCCATCTCTTCACACCCTGGCTTGGGATCTAGTTTTCAAGATTTGACGTGATTATCCTTCATGATGCTGCACTTGAGGGGATGCAATGGGCGTGACCGGATGCGCGCTCGAGGCGCCGGCTCCCTGTTTCTCCCCTCGTGGCCAGCCCCCAATGCCCCAAACACCTAAATCCATCAATTTTGCTCGTATCCCAGCAGACTGTTCCAGGTTCTGATGAAGCATCTGCGCTGGTAAGCCTTTCAAAGTGTTGAATGCGAAAGGAGAGCTGACGTCCCGCTTTTGCCGAGGCTTTTTGTTTGCTGGTTCTGCTCGCCTCGCACCCGTGCGCTGCTGCGTGCCAGCTGTCCTCCTTGAGGGGGGGCGCGCCGCACACCTCTGTGGCGACAGCTGTCTTCCTTGAGGGGGGGGGCGCGCCGCACACCTCTGTGGCGACAGCTGTCCTCCTTGAGGGGGCGCGCCGCACACCTCTGCGGCGACAGCTGTCCTCCTTGAGGGGGCGCCGCACACCTCTGTGCTGGCGACAGCTGTCCTCCTTGAGGGGGCGCGCCGCACACCCCAGGGCGACAGCTGTCCTCCTTGAGGGGGGCGCCGCACACCTCTGTGGCGACAGCTGTCCTCCTGAGGGGCGCGCCGTTACTGTGGCGACAGCTGTCCTCCTTGAGGGGGGCGCCGCACACCTCTGCGGCGACAGCTGTCCTCCTTGAGGTGGGGGCGCCGCACACCTCTGCTGGCGACAGCTGTCCTCCTTGCGGGGGGGGGCGCGCCGCACACCTCTGTGGCGACAGCTGTCCTCCTTGAGGGGGGGGCGCCGCACACCTCTGTGGCGACAGCTGTCCTCCTTGAGGGGGGGGGCGCGCCGCACACCTCTGTGGCGACAGCTGTCCTCCTTGAGGGGGGGGCGCCGCACACCTCTGTGGCGACAGCTGTCCTCCTTGAGGGGGGGGGCGCGCCGCACACCTCTGTGGCGACAGCTGTCCTCCTTGAGGGGGGGGCGCCGCACACCTCTGTGGCGACAGCTGTCCTCCTTGAGGGAGGGGGGCGCCGCACACCTCTGGCCAACCAGCCGGGGTCGAGGCGATAGCGCAGGGCAGGAGCTGAGAGAGTCAACGGTGGCGGTGGTGCACAGCTGGACACTGGCGGCGAAGGATACCTCACGCTCGCCGAGGTGAGGACGGCATTCCGCGACCTGAGGATACCCCTCTCAAGGTACAGTTGCCTCGACCTCAACTCCACCTCGCCCTTCGGGCCGGTTGCCTGCTGTCATCGCCCTCGGTCCCCTTAGGCCGGTTGCCTGCTGTCATCGCCCTCGGTCCCCTTAGGCCGGTGTGTTCAGCCCTTGAGTTCCTGTGCGA
This sequence comes from Cymbomonas tetramitiformis, assembly GCA_001247695.2. Classification (NCBI taxonomy): domain Eukaryota; kingdom Viridiplantae; phylum Chlorophyta; class Pyramimonadophyceae; order Pyramimonadales; family Pyramimonadaceae; genus Cymbomonas; species Cymbomonas tetramitiformis. The sequence goes on along the minus strand of LGRX02033825.1, from coordinate 27,739 downwards.
TACATGCATTGATCTCCTCGCCCCTGTTCTCCACGTCATGGGGTATGCATGCTCTGAGCCCTTGCCCTTCATGCTATGTGGCGGTTTTGTCTTCGGCGATGACCTGCCAGGAGGCAATTTTGCGGATAGTGCGTGGACCCCTGATGCGCTCCGTTACTCTCTTTAGCCTCTCATGGCTTGGCGTGTATAGATTGAAGCACGCGCTGGCTTCAACACCTGATCAGCGTGTCACCCTCCATCCAGCGACAATCATCCAGGTGCTCTTTGCGCCCGGACACCTTACGGGTGCTGCCACATGGCGTGCAGGGAGCAGGTGGAGGATTTTTTTGAGAAGGCGGACGTGAAGAAGAACAACCGCATCGACTTCGACGAGTTCCTCCTCGCTCTGGAGCGCGCCGACTCGGAGCTTGCAATGCTGATCGATGCCGGCTCAGAGTAAATCCCACAACCACCCCCCTCGTCCACAGTGGGTAGTCTGCAACGGCAGAGGAGTGCTGTGATTGGTCGGAGCATGTGATCTCCCTCTGTTGCTAGACTGCCGGAGCAGCCTGCATAAACACCGTCGATTCCCACTGTTGCTAGACTGCCGGAGCAGACTGCATAAACACCGTCGATTCCCACTGTTGCTAGACTGCCGGAGCAGACTGCATAAACACCGTCGATTCCCACTGTTGCTAGACTGCCGGGCAGACTGCATAAACACCGTCGATTCCCACTGTTGCTAGACTGCCGGGCAGACTGCATAAACACCGTCGATTCCCACTGTTGCTAGGCTGCCGGAGCAGACTGCATAAACACCGTCGATTCCCACTGTTGCTAGGCTGCCGGAGCAGACTGCATAAACACCGTCGATTCCCACTGTTGCTAGACTGCTGGAGCAGACTGCATAAACACCGTCGGTTCCCACTGTTGTATCTGACCTTGGCACCTGGAGCGGGATGGGATTCGTGGGGTGTGCCGCAGGGCCGACGAAGGGAAATTTGCCTGGGGGAAGCAGGGTTTGCTGTCCCCCCTCTCGGTGATTTCCACCGTGGATGCGCTCGTGTGGCAGCTGCTGGCCTCGGTGGCTCTTCCCGGATTCACGATCAACCGCGTTGTCACTTTTCTCGACATCGTCTGCGCAACATTGCCTGGCATGCCCCCTCCTCCTCCTCTTCCCCTCGAGCCTGCACGCATTTAGGTCCGTTTTAGGTCAGAAGTGAGTCGTTTCGTCAATTATGTCATACAAAAGACATCCCTTTCTACCACACGTGATCATCGCTGACATTTTCAGATGACTTTTCGATTATTCGTTGCAATATTCCACTGACGAAAATGAGTGTTTTATGCTGTTCCCGTTACATAAGTTATTCGGTGTCTCGTGATGACAGTTTAGATGGGCTCCATCTCAACTGTTTCGACGGGCTCCATCTCAACTCTTTCGTCGGGCTCCGCGTCTCAACTCTTTCGACGACCAAAGATGTCCGAAACTTAATCTAGGGCTCTCGGAGGTGAAGATCCTCTTCCACCAAAAGGGACTTTTCCGTGTTCTCAAACGATTATCGGTCCATCTGAGTGAAAAGTTCAGATGGACGTAAAGTGGGAATGCAGGAAAGTTGGCAGCAAAGAGGGGGTGATTGTTGGAATTCTAGTTCTGCTATTCCGATGAAAAACAAGCAAGCTTCCTTAGAGACTGCTTTAAGCGAGTGGAGCACCCAAGCTCTGTCCCATCCCGTGGTTACCCGTGGGATTGCTAAGGTGCCCGGGAAGACAGCGGGGGAAGCCTACAGATCACCGATTATCCATCTGAAAGACAACACATCTGTCAAACTGTTACTGCAGTCTGGGCCGCTACTCGCAGAGCTAGTTGCGACTGGGTTTCAGGCGATCAAACTGCGGGGGGCTCCTCTTGACATGCACTCTGATGTAGCAGAGGCTGCGAGCGCGGCTGCCCTCAGCTCTCATCGTGAACACTGCGGTGGTCCGCACACTGTAGCACTGGTGCGGCATGCCTTCAGCTTGCGGCATGCCTTCACAAGAGATGCCAGCGCTTCTTGCAGTAACTCAGATCGTGATGAGGGCCCCCAATGATTCCGCGGCGGGATCGGTCGTGGCAGGTCCCCTGGCATACACCCCAACGGTGGTGGGGTTGCTTCTCATCCCTGCCATCATCACGCCCCTGGACGTGCTGGCGGACGTACTCATGGATGCCACCATGCGCCCGGTCATCTTCGGTATACTAGATGAGAACAGGTGTGGGCACGCTGACCGTCAGATGAGCGCTGATCCCCTAGCATGCCCATTTCTGCTTGAGAGTTGTCCTCGTGGTTGAGGCCGGACCCTTGGACGCGGCTTGCCTGCGGAGCATGGGGAGGAGGCGGCGGCCGCTGAGGATGCAAGTCGAGGGCGTAGCGCGCGCCATCTCGTCGCTGCGCGCCCTGCATGAAGTACGGGGTCGTCTGCCGCGCGCCGCGCTGAGTCAGCAGGATCTGCGGAGGGTCTCGTGCGCAACAATGGCAGGGACGGCACTCTGTCGTTGAGTGAAATGAAGGAGAAGCTCATGCTTCGCCCCGACTTTAATCTATCCGAGGCGCAGCTCGAGGCTCTGTTCGAGGAGATGGATACAGACCAAAACGGCGAGGTCTCCATTGCAGAGTGGACGGCAGGTGCGACAGCTGCCACGTGGGCATGACCCAGGATGTGATGAGGGACTGAAAATGCTACATGCATTCCAGGGCAGTGGTTAATGACCGTTGTCCACTGTAAAGCTGCGGGAGCGTCATCCAAAGCGGCTTCGTGGCGCCGTGAAAGCGTTTTCAGTGGGGTGTCAGAGTCACAAGAGCTGTGGTGACTGTGATGGGGTGTCAGAGTCACAAGAGCTGTGGTGACTGTGATGGGGTGTCAGAGTCACAAGAGCTGTGGTGACTGTGATGGGGTGTCAGAGTCACAAGAGCTGTGGTGACTGTGATGGGGTGGGTGAACTCAGCTGTGGGTTCGGGTCACCTGGGGCTGTGTGGAGGACGATTTTGTTGGAGCTGTGGGTTCGGGTCACCTGGGGCTGTGGAGGACGATCTGGTGGAGCTGTGGGTTCGTGTCACCTGGGGCTGTGTTGAGGACGATCTGGTGGAGCTGTGGGTTGGGTCACCTGGGCTGTGTGGATGACGATCTGGTGGAGCTGTGGGTTCGGGTCACCTGGGGCTGTGTGGGAGGACAATCTGGTGGAGCTGTGGGTTCGGGTCACCTGGGGCTGTGTGGGAGGACGATCTGGTGAAGCTGTGGGTTCGGGTCACCTGGGGCTGTGTGGAGGACGATCTGGTGGAGCTGTGGGTTCGGGTCACCTGGGGCTGTGTGGAGGACGATCTGGTGGAGCTGTGGGACGGTTAGTGCGGGAAGCGGGAGGAGAATGGCGAGTGGGGCGTCCGCCAGCTGCATGGTAATCTGGGTTCATGTCACTTCGGAGCATCTGGGTTGGTCGTTCTGAGCTCCCGAGCGCTTGAGGCGTCACCCCTGGCTATCTGGGTCCACGGACCATCGTGTGACGGACATTCTGGCTGCGGGTTGGGCACAGTGGGCTTCGAGTTATATCAAGAGGCAATCAAGCAGGAGCAGCGGCGGGTTCGCGGGCGGGAGGGAGTGGGCAAAGCATGAACAAAGCCTATTTCTGGAGCAGGAATGCATCCCACTAACATGTTGAGATTCTCGGAAGTTCATTTTCCAGGTCGATCGCGCAAGACCTTTCATGCAATCTATGGTTATATCTGTTCGAAGCTAAATACACAAGTCAATGCAAAGATCATGCTAGGTGCGTGTGCCTGATAATAAGCTGGATTTTCATCTTGTAGGGCGATCACATATATTTGAATACAGCATTGTAGTATCCATAAGTATGGTGACATTAGTGATCAACATACTGCATTCCTTCTGCATAAAACGTTTCCGGTAGAACGGTTTATCTACGCTTGCTTCCTTGCCCCTAGAAATCTCAGTATCAAAGATGCTTTGTGTATAACTTGTTTTGTGTGAAAACGGGATATCTTGCTTGGGAGGAAAGGCTTCACATGAGAGATACACGCTCCTCGCTACCGATACCGATCCTTGAGCGGTTGCCATCATCCTCAATAAAGTTGTTGAAAGAGTACTTTTTTTTCAAATTCCGAATTACATCATTCGGTGGCCCTACCATTCGGTACATTAGTCTCCTACCGACGTCGGACATGACCCCTAATATGCGGGCATCCAATCAATCCAGCAATCGTCACACATAATGCTTCACTACTGCAAAGGTATATTCACAAGTTTAAACACACACACACACACACACACATGAAACAACATGACTCAGACTCGCGGGGGGCAACCATAAATTGCGAAAAACTTTGGTATATGCAATATTAAAAGGTACGGCTTGGGTAGAAATCAGAATTTGTTAGAAAGCCATTTTCAGGTGGCATCTCATCGCATCTACATGTAATATATACCTGTCATATTATCTCAGCGCAATTTTGCACGGTAGATATGCGCGGCTGCTGGCGACGCAGAAGTCGCGGAGTGGTAGTTGCGCCAACGATGAATGCTTGGACAACGAGACTTGCCTCGAGCAGGCGGGTAAATAAGTGCATTTAGCTTGGATATCATCAGAGATCTCGATGACTACCATCATGCAGCACATGTACCCTCATGATGTATGATACCTACATGAACGACATGCATAGGTAGATGCCATACATGTGTTCAGAACCTACACCATATATGTGTGGAAAATATATATGAAGGGGTGTTAGACGACTGTGTGTATCGAGCGTTTGAGGGCTGCTGATATGTATATACTTTGGAGTATTAACAACGATTAGAGATATAACAAGTAGGTGGGTATACTAGCATTATGATATATAAAGAGGTACCAGAAACTTTATTGTAAGGTTCACAACTCACAATGGAAAGGTCAAAGTCACAGCAAACAAACAAACGCATCCAAATGATAAAACTACCACCAAGATAAACTTCATGCAGATTCACAGCGTTCACCCATGCTGATAATCATGTCTAGCCCTGCAAGCAATTCCGAAGCCCTGCGAGCCGTGCAAGGCAACCACTATCCGCTGCAACCAATGGCTCGAAAAGCTCCGCATGCTCCATGTTGCATCCTACTCCTCCTGAAACAATCGGTCTTGCCTGCGCTGTACACAACTGTCGAAGAAATTCCACGCCGATTTCCCCAAATCTCCAAAGGACTCCATAGCAAAAGGCACAAGCGTGTGAGGCCCGGATTGGTCCGTACAATGCCCTCCTGGCTCGCATCACCACCATGTACCGCCGCAGCCCGGTCTACATACGAGGCACAACCAGGGAATGCAAGGCTCCTGCCAATCACGATATGGCTGCCTCGTCCATCATGGTTGAGCACTGTGAAGTCGGTTATAATACATGTATATGAAATTTCACACCGCCGTATTACCATCCGGTACGGTATGTAATTAAATACGGTATATGAACATCGTACAGTGTATGCCATACGTATCAAATCACATAGCCAATGGTTAGATAATCGTAGGCATTTATAGGCCACGACAACGACAGGGAATGTTCACTCAATCACTGCAAACCATATTCAATCATTATCATTTATCGAATCATTATATAGCCGCATAACACGCAACCGGATCCATCCATAGGGATCGAGTCAGTGGCTACACTGGGGAATATATGTATAAAAATATAGGGATAAGTCTACATCGGGGGCCGACATTTGATTTTAATCCACATCGGGGGCAGACATCTCATTTTAATCTAAATCGGGGCAGACACTTCATTCTAATCCACATCGGGGCAGACACTTCATTCTAATCCACATCGGGGGCAGACATCTCATTTTAGTCCACATCGGGGGCCGACATTTGATTTTAATCTACATCGGGGGCAGACAGGCCTAAACGTTGCATATCGGGTGTAGACACGTATATATATATATATATAGAGTTCAAGAATATGTACGAAGTATGTACTCAATGCTAATGTGGGTCGCCATCTTCGGGGCCACGAAATCGTCAAATCCGAGAGTAGGTTGCGAAGGGATAGCATGCACACCCTCGCAAACGTTGCAGCCGTAGATGTACCAGTTGCCACAGCCGTATTCCGTGGCGATGCTGAGATGGCAGAATGGAGCTTCCGAGGATTGATAGCAGGGGGCAGCAGGGTTCTAGAAATACCCCCCCCTAGAACTTGCATTTTGCCTTTGGGGGGTTAGCACCCCCCCCCTAGGAGTTGCTTTTTGCCGTTGGGGGGTCAGCACCCCCCCCCTAGAACTTGCACTCGCGCACACTGCGGGGCGGGCGGGAGTGCCCCACGGTACCACCATAACGCGCGCGGGGCGAGCGGGAGTGCCCCACGATACCACCATAACGCGCGCGGGTCGGGTGGGAGTGCCCCACGATACGTGCCCTGTGATACCACCATCACGCTCGCGGAGGACGGAAGTGTCCCACGATACCACCATCACGGGCGCGGACTAGTCACGCAAGGATGGTGGGGGTGGGAGTGCCCCGCGCTATCGCCTCACATGTTATATTATCATGCGCCGCAGGCGCGAATTTTTGAACATCGTTCCCGACTTTTTCGTTGAACACTGGAGTTATTCTGAGGCAAGGGGCTGTGCTCAGACCCCCCCTAGGACTTGCATTCTACCCTTGGGGGGAGCGCCCCCACCACAGGACTTGGATTTTGGCGCTGGGGTCAGCACCCCCCTAGGAAGTTAGAACCCCTGCTGCCCCCGCTATCAATCCTCGGAAGCTCATGCAATGATGGCCTAAACAATCGCTAAGCTTCGGCGGAGTTCTCCCGTCGCAGCTCGAAGGTCGCGAGCCTCGCTCACGGCATTGCGCTGGTCAAGGTTAAATCGCACTAGGATTTATCAGGCCCACCAAGCCGACGGTCCAATTTCTAACGCAGGCGACGGGGTACATGCCAGTTAAGGGCACATTCGTACAAACATTGTAAGATGGCTTTCACGATTACACCAAGGCCCGGCATCAATCACCGTGTTATGACGATCGATACGCGTTTTCTGGATATCGCGAATAATATCGGTTATCTGTCGATGCCAACCAGTGTAGCAAAAGGGGTTGCATATGGACATGTCCCTATATCACCAGGGTACATATAGGGCCACTTTGGTATATATAGGGACACTTGGATTGTTATAGGGACAGTGTCCCTATATGTGTCCCCAAGTGTCCATATATGACCCCAAGTGTCCCTATAACACCCCAAGTGTCCCTATATCTCTATGACGGTCCACCCCCCAGAATTGGTGGGACGACAGGTAGGGTGCAGTTGGCGTGCTGTAGCGGCGTGTAGCTCGATGGCCAAGGCAAGATGCATGGTGGGGATGACGAAGGACATCAGGTGGGATGTGGGACTACCGCGCCTTGCCACATGAAAGCTCGGCACACCCCTAATTCTAGTGCAAAAGGTTGTTGAAGTAGACTGTGGTAGGTGGGGGCATTGGAGGGGGTGTGGCCCGAGCATGGTTGCGCTGACGGAGCAGGGCGTAGCGAGCGAACCGCTTCGATTCGTGCGGCGCGCGAGGTGTCCCAACACACTAGAAGAGTGGCGAAATAATACTTTTGGGGTGGTTGGCGGGGGGGCAGGGTGGGGAGGTTCGAAATGCAGGCCGGCTCTCAGGGTTCGGGTCTTACGCGTGTCACGTGGGTCGCAAGGCTGAAAAAAACCGGACCGTCATAGAGATATGTCCCCAGATCAATAAAAAAACATGACTCGCATGTTCCACGTGCACATATTATCTACGATTGCCCGCGGGAACGGGACTTTTTGTCTTTGGCGGTGTTTCCGCTGTAACATTTGCGCAAGACCGTCAATATGCGAGTTGCCAGTGTCTTCCCGGCCGTGCACATCGCAACCGTTGGAGCGGTCCTTCTACTCCAACTCGGTGTTTGTATAGCAGTCAAGGAGTGCGGCGCTCGTGCTGAAAGCGACTCGTCCAATATAAAATGTGCATACGAGAACATGCGTATGTATACAATTGTGCCTGATGCAGGGATGGTCGAAACCTTATCCGTGAACCTCAGTCACGGCCTGCACGTCGCAGGCGAACAAGTTATCACACGAGCGGACCACACCCGAGAGTTGCATGCGCTCGAAATGAGTTTGCGGCCGCCGACTTGTATGCCACCGGGCGGGGACAGGTTGCTCTACAACGTCACGCACTGGCTCTGCAAGTGCAACGAAGGGTACCTTGGGGAATCTTGCGATTTAGTATCTCCCGGCGGCACTTCACGGTGGGCCAGCCAGTTCGGTGGCCTGCTCTATGATCAAGGTTGGGGAGTTGTAGCTACTGACAGTGGTGAGGTTGCAGTTACCGGCGATTTTCGAGGTACCGCCTTAATAGGATCTGTATTCCTTGTGAGCGCAGGTGAGAGCGACTTGTTCCTTGTGAAGCTTGACAACGCTGGTACTGCTGGAATTGACACTGTTACGACTAGTTCGTACAGTCTAGTGTCATTCCTGTATGATTGTCATCTTCGGTGGTCAGCCTGTGTCACTCATCTCGGGTATATATCGTTTGTATATCCGACTTTAGTGATCCGTTGTTTCACCGTCGGCAGCGGGTCCCCACTGCCTGTTCAGCCGTTTCCAGCAGGTTATGGTCCCTCTCACGTTCGCGTGAACTGAATTTTAGCGTAGAATTTTATTTTATTTCCGCCCTATCTTTCGGTTGAGCGTCTCCACGCCTTGTGGGACGCTTTAGAGCGTATTCTACGTATTTTCTGGAGGCGGCTGCTTACGGCTTTGGGTGATTACGACGGGGTGGCCTCCTACGATTTTTGTTCCGTTATTTCATTATTGGATCTCAGTTTCTTTGATGGATTCGCAGCAGATTTCTTCGAGTATAGAGCTCCTAGCTCTTTTGGAATCGGTTGACTCTGGATTTGCGAGAGTGACAACTCTCAAAAGATCACAGCTCATCTCTTTGTGCACTTCCATGCATTTAGCTATTTCGCATTTCCGTGAGGCGGCTCAGATTTCGGCAGTTCGAACGAGAATTTTCCGATAGTATTGAACATCTTGGTGGCTAGTGAGCCACAAGTTGGTGGTGTCTCGTCCGAGACCGCTGGTTCTGGAATTTCGAACGGAAAGTTTTGCGAAGTAGGAGTGGGCGATGCGCCGGCGATTTTGGCGCTACAATCAGTTTCTACTCAGATTTCCACCACTAGACCCTCCCCTAGTGCCACTAGGGCGAGCGACACCGTGCGGCAGGCCCCTCCTGTCCGCGCGGAAGTTCACTATGTCCATGCACCTCCCATTGTACCTCCCTATATGGGCTCTGGGGTTGTTCGCAGTTATGAGGAGTATTTGCCTAGTGAGGAAGAGGATGAATCGGAGTACCCACTTGGGTATTTCGATGATTCCAGCGGCAGTTGTGAGGAGGAAGAGGAGCAAGATGGCCACTTGGCCGCTCCGCAATGTTCGTCCGATCGATTGGAACAGGAATTCGTATTGGGCACAGGTTCCCAACCGGATTCTTATGGCGGAGTTTTGCCCTCCACTCACCCGGCCACGGCTGCTTCTCCACCTTCTAGAGTTTTTTGCTTAGCACCTAGCTTTTTCTCTAGATGTCGCCCTGCTGAAAAGTGGGTTGAGCCCCTTTGTGGGCGCGCTATAGTAGAGGGAGTAGCCCCTAGTGTTTTCACTAGCCTGCTTTGCAGGGTTACCGCACTCTCAGGACTTTGTCCCTTTTGCTAGCGTAAATGTTTTATTATTATTATTTGGAGTTTTGGAGCCTCCACTTGGGGAGGAATTTTTACCGCAGAGCGAGTTTGATGTTGGCGCAGTTTCTTTTGAGGGTGAGCCTACTGTGGACGATGAGGATGTCTACACCGCAGAGGAGTGGGCTGCTTGGGAGGCAGGAGCCCACGATTCCGACGGAACTGGTGGTGCAGATTTTTATGATGAAGAGACTTATTACGGGGAAGATGCTGGGTACGACTCTGGTGATGGCTACTATTGATTTCTTTAAACAGACAGGCGGTGCTCACGTTATCAATCTCCACCACTCGCTGTAGTTTTGGGCAGAAGAATGTTGTTGTAATTCTCACCACTAGCGGGCAGCTTTATCAATTAAGACGAACATTTTTTATGGCAGGAGACCTTTACAGTTCGCAGAAGTATCAAAGCTAAACCGACAGGCAGAATTCTTTTAGCATTCTCCATCACATGCAGACAGACGAGATTTATCAGAGCACCCACCACTAGCTGGCAGAGCATTAATTTTAGCCGACCGGAATTGGTCCTAGCAATTTCCTAGGCTTAGCAAGTATTGCTGAAATCTGTATAGGCAGCCCTGACCGGGAGTCCCGGTGCAGGCCCCTATGACAGATTCCTAGGTAGCCAACACTGGACCTGTGACTGATCCGTAAGCCCGTGCTGTGACACACCGAGTGTCACAGGTAGCTAGGACCGAGACCGTTCCGACTCCGTGACCGTTCCGGGTATATCTAGCTTAGGGTTTATTTCTTATACGAGTTTATCTATATTGGTTCACTGACGGTCTGATATCTTGAACCGGGATATTCCAGTAGGTCGTGGACCCATTCCACGCTAGATTCCACAGCTAGTTTGGCCATGATTGGCTAAAGCAGCCGCTTGGAGAGGTGGTGCGCGACGGCGCGTATGGGGACTCACGGGAATTTTGAGATGAGCTGTTTGCGGTGAGCGTCTTTGAGCCGCAGCTATGGGGGTTCGACCTGGACCGGGCCTAGTCGACGCAATGTTCATTTACGGTATTACGCTTGCCCTGATCCCGCGTGCTGCCGATTTTTGGGCTGGTGGCTCGAGCACCTTCGACCTCGACGACGTCTTCCAGTGCCCCTCGCTCGCATGGCTCTACCGCTCCTTCCGTGACTGTGGCGTCGAATCTTCCCCACGACATTACTCGAACGCGCCCCGGCGTACCATCTCCCATCAGGCTTTCAGAATTATGGGTGTTACTACAAGAGCAAAGAAGTCCCTCACGAGGGACAGCGACATTGATGCCTCGCTGAGGCTTATCGACGGGGTTCGGAACAGCCCGACGGTGCGGACACCGACTGTTCCGACCCCCAACCCTGCTTCGAACGAGGACGCCGACGTGGCCATCAGGCGTTACTTGCAGGAGCAGGCGAGGCTGACCGACGAGATCTACAAGGCACGTCTGCATCGTGCCTGGGCCAAGAGCATCCGCGAGGACGTTCTTGGTGACAAGAAGCATCATTTCCGCGGTACGGACGACGCTGGCCTTCTGTCCGACCTGGTGGTGCAGCTACGTACGGAGTTCGAGTCTGCTGGATTGGAGTTGAAGTCCTTTGATCTCGACGACCCCCTTACCCCGGTTGTGAGCCGGGTGAATGGCCTTCTGTACGACGTGCTGGCTCTCGTGGTGGAGAAGCACAGCAACGCGTATGTCTGGCTTACCGGTACGGATGCTTCGTCTGACCGAGATGGCCGGCGAGCTTTGATCGACATCATCAAGGGCTGCGTACCGGTGGCGCTACGGGAGTCGCAGCAGGAGGAGCATGCGGCCTTGCGTTACCCCGCAAACGTAGACCCGCAGCCGATTTTGGCTTGGGAACAACGTTTGGTGCGGGATAACAGGGCCTCCGACTGGACACCTACGGAGGCTACGCGGAAGCTGAGCCTGTACACCAACCAGACTTGACCCGGCGTTCTACGCTGCGGTTAAGGTGCGCTACCCCATGGCTGCTGACTTGGCTCATGTCCCGTTGGCCTCGCTCCGCTCCATGGTGGTAGAAATCTACCAGGCTTGGGCTCAGACTGACACGGGGAAGGCGGCTTCTGGCGCGGACGGCATCTCCGCGCACCTCTCCACGTCTCCAGCAGCGAGTACGACGCCCTCCTCGTGAAGATCACGGAGCTGAAGGAATTGGTACAGCGGCAGCACGGGGAGGGCGCTCCGGTAGTGCGGCAACAGCGGGTGCAGCAGCGGCAGCAGCAGCAGCAGCGTGCGCAGCAGCCGAGGGGCTTCCGTGTGGGGCAGCACAAGGCGCCACCCGTGGGATTCGACCGGGACGACCAGCGAGCAAAGCCGTTCTGTGGCAGGTGCAAGAAGGCGGGCAAAGATGAGAGCTACCATTTCTACCGCGACTGCCCGTTGGGCGGGCGCCAACACCCGCCCACCTCCGCCGCGGCATTCTGCATTCCTATCGACGAGGAGGACGCGGAGGGGGTGCATGCACTCGCCATGTGTGCACTCTTCCAGCAGGCAGCGGACCATGGCGCGGAGTCCTTTGCTCGTGCGGCCACCGCGTACGGGCCGCCTGCGGTGCTTTGTGCGGGAGCGGTGGGCGGCATCGACGTGTCTGCCTACGGCTTCGCGGTGGAGCAGCAGTCGACTTCCGACGAGCCCGTAGGGGATGACATTCTCCGACGGCTCGACGATCTTGCCGCGGAGGTTCACTCCGCGGCCAATCACCAGGCCACTTCACACACGCATCTTTCCCGCCTCCTGACGGCATCGAGCAGCAGGCTTCGGCTCTGGTGTGCGGACCCGCCGCAGCGGGGACCGCGCCGGAGGAGCAGGTTCCGGCAGGTGGTGCGGCGGCATCGGCATTCGCCGTGCCGGCCCCTGCTATGCCTGTCTCGCGGGGGAAGGATGTGAAACCCGTGCCACTTCAATCGGCGCGGGTGACCGCCACGGCGGCGACGGACAGGGAGTTCGCTGGGTTCGTTCAGACCGTGAACCACGCCGCCATCGGACAGGTTGATCTCACGGGCTACGACACGGACGACTACGAGGACTTCGCAGATGGTACCTTCGTCATGAGGCCGCGGACTCCGGCCATTTCGGCAAATCATGCATCGGAGTCCGCAGCCCACGCACCTCAGTCTGGTGGTGCTTACGCAGACTGGTCTGGTGCTGGTGCTTCCCGCACCTATGGTTGCGGCAAGCCACCATGGGGCTTGCTGAAATCTGTATAGGCAGCCCTGACCGGGAGTCCCGGTGCAGGCCCCTATGACAGACTCCTAGGACCAACACTGGACTGCTGACTGATTTGTAGGTTCGTACTGTGACACACGCTGTGTCACAGGTAGGCTAGACTCCGAGACCGTCCGAGACTGTTCCGGGTATATCTAGCTTAGGGTTTATTCATATTAGACAGTTTATCCACACTGAGTACGGGACTATCTGATATCTGGTGTACTAGGATATTCCAGTAGGTCGTGGCCCCATCCACGCTTTTATTCCACTTGCTATCTTGGCCATGATTGGCTAAGCAGCCGCTTGAAGAGGTGGTGCGCACTTGCGCGTTTGGGTGCGACTAGGATTTGGACATGATTTTACGGTAAACGTCTTTTGCGGCTGCGAGTCATGGGCACCGCGCGTTGCTATTGCTCGGTTGTGGCAATGTTCATTTGCGTTGTTCTGCCTGCACTGATCCCGCTGGATTACGTATTTTGGGCTGGTGCTCCGGACGCCTTCGACCACATCGACATTTGCAAGTGCCCCACGCTCTTTTCGCCGCTCCGCACGTTCTGCCGTTACGTCTTCGCTCCATTTCCGCCACAACACCCGAGCGTGCTGCCGCGCATCATCTTTTCTCTGGCTTTCAGGAGTATGGCTACATCTACACGAGCTCGTAAACGCCTGTTAAAGGACTCCGACTTAGACGCCTCTATACGGCTTATAGATGCGGTTCGGGACACCCCAACCGCTAGCACCCCGCCTGTGGTGCCCCCTAATCCTTCCAGCAACTCCGACGCGGCTGTCGCGTTGCGGAAGCATCTCGTTGACCAACACGCTGCGGTCGACGTGGTCTACAAGGGGAGACTACATCGGGCTTGGGCCAAGGGTATCCGCGAGGATATCCTTGGTTCCAAGAAACATCATTATCGTGGTACCGACGACACCGACCGCCTCTCCGAGTTGGTGGTGCAGCTTCGGACCGAGTTTGAGTCCGCTGGACTGGACTTGGCCCCCTTTGACCTCGACGCCCCCACCTCTTTGGTTGTCGAGAAGGTTAATGGACTACTCTATGACGTCTTGGCCCTCGTCGTGGAGCGCAACTCTGTGGCCGACACCTGGCTTCGGGGTACGGACTCTTCGGCTGACCGAGACGGACGTCGTGCCCTCATCGACATCATCAAGGGGAGCGTGCCGACAGTCCTTCGCGAGAGCCACCAGCAGGAGCATGCGGCGCTTCGTTATCCCGCAGGCGTTGACCCGCAGCCGATCTTGGCTCGTGAGCAGCGTCTGGTGCGGGATAACCGCGCTCCTGACTGGCAGCCCACCGACGAGACCCGTAAGTTGTCCCTCTACAACCGCCTCGACCCCGTGTTCTACGCGGCGGTGAAGGTGCGGTACCCGCTTGCGGGTGACCTTAGCGGGGTCACTCTCCGCTCGCTCCAGGCGCTCGTCGTGGCCATCTTTCAGGCCTGGGCGCAGTCGGATGATGGGGCGGCAGTGCGTGAGAAGCAGACACTGGGGGCGGGCGGTAAGCCCTCCGCCCTTATCACGTCTTCTGAGTACGCGGTCCTTCTCGACGAAATCGCCGCCTTGAAGGCGCTTGTGCAGGGCAATCGTGCGGGCGCGGCTCAGCGACAGCAGCAGCCGCAGCCGCGCGGTAAGCAGCATCCGCGAGGCCATCGAGTGGGTGTGCACCCGGCACCGTCTGTGGGGTTCGACAGGGACAGCATGAAGGCCCAGCCCCTTTGCCACCGTTGCCGCAAGGCGGGCAAAGGGGACGCCTATCACGCGTACCGCGACTGCCCTCTTGGTGGGCGCCAGCATTCGTCGGCCACGGCGGCGGCCTTCTGCATTCCTATTGAGGAGGAGGATGCGGAGGGTCTTCACACCCTGGCACTTGTGCAGGTTTTCCAGGAGGCTGCGGATGATGGACCGGAGGCCTTCGCCCGTGCGGCGTCGGCTTACGGTCCCCCCGCTGTGCTTTCCGCGGGCGGGATTGGCGGCATCGACGTGTCGGCCTACGGATTCAGCGTACCGCCTCCGCCTTCTGGCGGGACCGACGACGAGGACATCTTGCGGCGGCTTGATGCCCTCACCTCTGAGGTTCAGGCCGCCCAAGAGCAGGTACATTACACTCACGCGTCCTTTGTTCCCGGGAGTGCGGTTGAGGAGCATGCATCGGCTCTGGTGTGTGGCCCTGCCGCTGCGGCGGGGATCACACCGGAGGGGCAGGTTCCGGCAGGTGGTGCGGCGGCATCGGCATCCGCCGTGCCGGCCCCTGCTATGCTTGTTTCGCAGGTAGAGGATGTACAGCCCGCGCCAGTTCAATCGGCGCGGGTGACCACCACGGAGGCGACGCACGGTGAGTTCGGAGGCTTCGTGCAGACGGTGAATCACGCCGTTGTCCACCCGTCTGACCTGACGGGCTACGACACCGACGACTACGAGGACTTTGCCGACGGCAGCTTCCGGCTGAAGCCGCGGGGCTCGCCTCCGTCGGCCAATCATGTTTCCGGGCCACCCGTGGGCGAGCAGAGGACCTACGGTTGTGGGAAGCCGCCCTGGGGCTTCCCCGCCACGGTTGGTCCGTGGGGCATTCCTTTCCTCCTTTCCCTCGTTCTTTGCATCTCGATCATGGGAGTGGCAGCCGTGCCCGACGCTCGGTCGGCTACGGAGATGCCTTCGCCTGGTGGTGATCTCGATTGGGAGGCTCCGGCATTTTTCTCTACGAATGATTTTCTTGATCCGGTGATGACGGCTCAGGGTCTCCTATTGCCTGACGATGTGCCACAGCTTCAGCCGCCCGAGCCTCCTGACACTTTGAGCTTTTTAGCATTTCAGGATTTGGCTCAAGCGGATTTGGGTATTGACATGGCATTCTACTACGGCATGGCCTTACATGAGAGCGGTCCTCTTGATGCGGAGCACTACTACGGTGCTGGTTACTTTACTTCCTATTATGGGATGGACTTCCGTGAGGCCACCGCTGACTACTTTGGTACTGTCGATTGACTTCTTGCTCACTCTGGAGGCACACCAACATGGTGGTGTGCAGAACTCCTGTGACCTCAAAGACTTCTTCAATCTGGTTTATGTTTTGCTTTGACACCTTTATAATCTTCAAACTGACTTGCTAGCACGGTTCTTTTCACTTGTTTAGCGGTGCCTTAATTGCCCGTATGCTTTTGTTCGCGTGCTACCTAGAGGTTTCCAATTTGTGTATCAGAATAGCACAGTTGGATTAGCAGTTAGACTTGTCACCTAGCTTCTGCCCTAACACTAGCATCTTACATTTTCTGACTCTCCTAGCCAGTCACCACCCACAGTGCTGGGGTGGTGTGCTGAAATCTGTGTAGGCAGCCCTGACTGGGAGTCCCGGTCAGGCCCCTATGACAGATCCCTAGGACCAACACTGGACTGCTGACTGATCTGTAGGTTCGTACTGTGACACACGCTGTGTCACAGGTAGGCTAGACTCCGAGACCGCCCGAGACCGTTCCGGGTATATCTAGCTTAGGGTTTATTTATCTTATACAGTTTATCCACACGAGTACGGGACTTTCTGATATCTAGTGTACTTGGATATTCCGGTACAGGGTATTATTCCCGCCCTCCGCCCTTCTGTTGAGATCCATGATATGTTTTTGGCAACAATAAGTTTCATCTCTTGTTGATTCGCTAACGGTTCCGCCTTGACCGTGTTTGTTGTGGCACTAATAACTTTAGATTATTAGTGCCTTCCTATACCCGCCTATTTCCGTGACATGCTCGGTCTTGCTTTACAGATGTGATTATTGGTTAGCTAGGGTTGCTAGGGTAGCTAGGGGGGATCTGCAGGGCAGGTGTGTCACATAACCATCAGTTTCCAAACCATGGTGACACCCCGAAACCATGGTTTACAAACCGTGGTTTCGCGAAACCACGCTTTTCGCGATATTCCCCCGAATATTCCGCCTGGTGGCGCCTGGGTGGCGGGGGATATGTTGATCGCGTGTCACTTCTCATAAGTCAGAACGCATAACCTTACTCTGGAACCCGAGTCTCCGGACCGAAATAGCGCGAATATTACTTAGGGTTTGTAACGCAGATTGAGCTTATGGGCGTCCGGAGACGAGCTCCACAATCATCAAGTAACGCACCCCTCGAATCGAATCGCGGGTAGCCGCGCGAAGCGCGGCTCGTCTAAACTCTGGGGACGAGAGTAGCATAACCTCAAACCTGAAGTGAACGTGAGTTGTCATGTCAGTTGAGCCGGAGGGGAACTTTTTCAGAGCAAGAGGGCAGAGAATTCGAATTTTCACAGACAGCATACCACGACAGCAGGCACGTACGATACACGCTATGAACATATGAAAGTACTTTGTACACGTTCCGGGCCACTGCTTATCGTATTCTTATTCGTACCTTTAGCAATAATTTGCAACGGGAGCTTGCGATCGCTCTCATGGAGCCGCATCTATCCTGACGTATTCAGATGAGAGGGAGAGCATAAGCGATTTGCCCCCAGATTGATTACGCTCATGCTCCGTCTTTTCCTCGAAACCCTGGTTCGAAACGCACTCTAGTTGCCTGTATATATCGCTCCAAAACTGTGCGCCAGGGCCTTGTAAGTCATGCATTCGAATGACACATACAAAACGGGTCTTGACTACGAAGAAATGCGCCGACTTAGGAAGCAGCGAGAAGCGACGGGAATCGCTCAAGGGAAGAAAAATCCGACACCCAGAGTGTCGGGCCTTGGTATTGCCCCCACACATGCTCTCCTGTTCTTCACCATCACGTGCAGATACGCTTATTACAACGACGTTCGCTTCGTAAATCCTATCTTAGTGCTCGTTCGGGCGAGAGGGCGCCGAGAGGGAGCATAGAGCGACATCTACCGCGTTTCAACGGCCGTCCTAACTGCCTTCGTCTTGGCAAAGTGAACGCCGAAGGCATATCGCGCTCTTAACTGCGCAAGAGCGTCTCCTAGGGAGGTGTACTGGTTCCCCCTTCTCCACGTTGTAGTCCTCACCACTGGTCGAGGTTATCCTGTGCGCAAGGTACCGATATCTAAATCAATACAAGCGTCGCGACTTATGCGCACTTTTCGATCTGAGGGCGGCGTTCACTTGACGGCTAGGCCTTGACGAAGCACGCGACAACCGCCTCACAGTTCGGGTCGCTTCCATTTCGATACCTGGCGACTTTCCTTCTTCGAGTAGTAAACCTGTGGGACGTCGCCCCACTTTGCCCTCATAAAGGCCGCGTCGCAATTGCCATTTGCGCATTGCTCGCTTGCGCCTGCCTAGAACTACCTCCCGTGGCGCTATGACACGGCTGCAAGCTGCTTTGAATATGCAACCTGCACGAGTTCTCGAGTGCCCCGAAGTGGGCTGCATAGCCACACAAAGAGAGGGCGGGAGGCTTGCATAGTGCGAAATCTGCTTTTGATAGTTCTCTCAGGACTTAAGTGGATCCCAACGATTCCGTCCAATCCTTGTATGAAAGTTTTGCGGCACATTCGAACTTTGCCGTTCGGCCACTGCGTGTTGAGGGATGTTGCCAACGGACAGTGCTGGATGTTGTTGATACGAACGTGTGTGCTTGATCATTGCAACCTGTTTGACTGTTTTCTTCGAAAGAGAGTAGACTGCTGGGTGGCAGACGCTTCTTGCCCTTGCAGGCCCGCGCGCCCCGCTGCGAGCCGTCCTGTTTCTTGCTGTCCGCAGTTGTCATCTTCCCGCGCCCGATCCACGCATAACGTTCCTACCGCCAGGCGATTGCACCAGGGCGCGTGTATTTTGAGTGGCGGCACTTTTTCCCGGCGCCCTACCTCGCGTGACGAGAGGAGGGGACTCGGCGGATGTTGTCACCGGTGCAGCTCCAGGTCGCCCGCGTTCTGCCTCCGTGCCACGGCCTACCTCGGCGCCGACCAACTCCGCAAGGTCTGATCCGATCGCCCTGAGGGGCGGAGGCGATCCTATCACCTCCACCGAGATCGGAGGTGCCACCTCTTCTGGGCTCGGACGCAGGTACCTCACGTTTCTCCCCACTGTCCCTGCTCGGCGTGCTTCTTCCTGGGTTCCTTGCGCGCCCCAACGCTAGCTCCTACGCTAGCTTCCATGCAGCTTCCATGCTAGCCTTCTGCGGCGGCTCTCCCTTTGCTTTCGTGTGGCGCGAAGTCCAGGGAAGGCTGACGCCGCTCCTCAGACCAGCTTGCTGCCACGCCTGTGCTGCAGCGACTGGAGGAACCTAGAGTGAAGAGGGCCATTGCCACAGGGCATGAGCAGGTGCCGGTGCGAGGTTGGCTGGCACAAGCGGGTGCCGGTGCGAGGTTGGCTGGCACGAGCAGGTGCCGGTGCGAGGTTGGCTGGCACGAGCGGGTGCCGGTGCGAGGTTGGCTGGCACGAGCGGGTGCCGGTGCGAGGTTGGCTGGCACGAGCAGGTGCCGGTGCGAGGTTGGCTGGCACGAGCGGGTGCCGGTGCGAGGTTGGCTGGCACGAGCGGGTGCCGGTGCGAGAGGTGCTGAGGTGAAAGGAATGAAGTAAGAGGAGTGGCGTGGATGGCGCAGAGACTACGGGCTTCCCCGCGTGAGCCAGAGCTTCATGAGGGTGGAGTTCGGGGAGGCGCACCCGATGGGAGATATGAAGGTGGTGGGCGTGATGCCAGCTGGAGTGCGCCCCCTCGCCAATGTGGTATCTTTTTGACGGGTACTGCCTCTTGAAGAATGGAGCAGATTCTATTGCAAGGAGAGGCAGGGTGGGGTGACGTTCTGCGCTCTCCTGTGTTCCTTGCGGGGAGCACCTCGTCGGGAACTTCGCTGCAGCTGGGGATCCCGTGTATCTTTGCCTTGCCTGGGCTTGAGCAACATGGAATATTTCCGTATTGGACCTGCAGTGCAAAGCTGGATGAGCTCCCAGCTACCCCACAGTTTCTTTTTTACTAGGATATGTGTGTATGCATGTTTGGCAGTGATTGGTACATGCATACATCCATCCATGCTGCTTTGGTTTGGTTTAGAGGTGTGTGTGTATGCTTATCCTTGCGACTCCTTTGGCACCCCGAAGCCACAGGAGACTGCACTATGTACCCACGCCGGGGATCAAAGGATTCAGCTCACACTTTGTGTGTGTGTGTGTGTACTGACGGATCGCTGTGAACGGGGACGACCGCCGGGTGGAAGTGGGTTTTGGGAGGCGGTTATCCCTGTGGTGCCATTCTGGCGGGCACTGCCTCTTGGAGAGCTCGGTAGATTCGTCTGTCGTGCTGCGAGGAGAGGCAGAAGGTGGTGATGTACAACTTCTGTGTTCTCCCTTGAATTTTGTGGGGAGCACTTAGGTGCCCGCATGTTTCCTTTTTGACATGGGGTGTCCATGCTGTGTGGGGTGACTGCATTCATGACATAACCATGGACCAACAGGTCCCATCCATCGACCGGGAGCCACTGGGGGGCATGCCAGCAGGGTCCGCTTACTCCGTTACCCAGAGACCAACAATTGTTGGGCGATGATCGGTCACATCGTTTCATCTTTCCATGCTGCTTTGCATCGGGGTTGGGAACATGTATGAGTTTGTGGTATCTTGTCACGGCCCCGCCCTGCTCCTGATTTGCTTCTCACATCCACTGGGATGATGGTGGGCTGGCTTTTGTTGGCCGATCTCATGCCGTTCAGTGTATGAGTGCGTACTTGGCCGACAAAGCTAAGTATGGGATTGTCACGAGCCAACTGCATCGGTTCGCTGAGAGATGTGTCCTTTGGCAAGACTTTGTTTTACAACATAGCTCTTGTTTTCCACAGGATGACACAAAAGGGTTACCACAGCAGGCGTTTGTGGGGCTTTTTGCGGCGCTTTATGGTGGAGAGGCCCGGTCTGTATGATAGACAAGGTCCGGGTTGCTGGATCTCGCGCGTCAGGCGTAAGCTGGGGGACTTACGTGACGGTGTCATTGTGCCAGGTCCGCATGGGTGGGAGTTTGGGCCATCATAGCTGACCGGGAATACGTCTCGCCATAGGGTTGTGGCATCTCGCTGTTAACGGGGACGGCCACTTGGGTGCTTTGGATGATGGGATTGTGGCTGTCCCTGTGGTACCCTTCTGACGGGTACTGCCTCTTTGAGGGCGTCGGGGATTCGTCTGCGGCTGGCTCTATTTATGTCCAGTGCCTTGGGGCTTTTTCACCTGCCGGGGGACTGGTGGTTGACAGCCACGTTATGGGGTGCTGACATCTCGTTGTGAACGGGGACGGCCACTGGAATGATTTGGATGATGGGATGTGGCTGTCCCTGTGGTACCCTTCTGACGGGTACTGCCTCTTTGAGGGCGTCGGGGATTCGTCTGCGGCTGGCTCTATTTATGTCCAGTGCCTTGGGGCTTTTTCACCTGCCGGGGGACTGGTGATCGACACCCACTTTATGGGGTACTGGCATCTCGTTGTGAGCGGGGACGGCCACTGGAATGATTTGGATGATGGGATGTGGCTGTCCCTGTGGTACCCTTCTGACGGGTACTGCCTCTTTGAGTGCGTCGGGGATTCGTCTACGGCTCGCTTTTTGGGAGTGTCTTGGATTCGTCTGACGCTAGCTCCCTCTCCGTGTACAGTGCTCATGGTTATTACACATGCCGGGGGACTTGTGTTCTTTGACCTTGATATGAAGAACTGGCGGATCGCTGTGAACGGGGACGGCCGCCGGGTGGAAGTGGGTTTTGGGAGGCGGTTATCCCTGTGGTGCCATTCTGGCGGGCACTGCCTTTTGGAGAGCTCGGTAGATTCGTCTGTCGTGCTGCGAGGAGAGGCAAAAGGTGGTGAAGTACACCTTCTGTGTTTTCCCTTGAATTTTGTGGGGAGCACTTAGGTGCCCGCATGTTTCCTTTTTTTGACATGGGGTGTCGATGCTGTGTGGTGTGACTGCATTCATGACATAACCATGGACCAACAGGTCCCATCCATCGACCGGGAGCCACTGAGGGGCATGCCAGCAGGGTCCGCTTACTCCGTAACCCAGAGACCAACAATTGTTTGGCGACGATCGGTCACATCGTATCATCTTTCCATGCTGCTTTGCATTTGGGTTGGGAATATGTATGCGTTTGTGGTATCTTGTCACGGCCCTGCCCTGCTCTTGATTTGCTTTTCACATCCACTGGGATGATGATGGGCTGGCTTCTGTTGGCCGATCTCATGCCGTTCAGTGTGTGTGTGCGTGTAGTACACCTTCTGTGTTTTCCCTTGAATTTTGTGGGGAGCACTTAGGTGCCCGCATGTTTTCTTTTTTTGACATGGGGTGTCCATGCTGTGTGGTGTGACTGCATTCATGACATAACCATGGACCAACAGGTCCCATCCATCGACCGGGAGCCAGTGGGGGGCATGCCAGCAGGGTCCGCTTACTCCGTAACCCAGAGACCAACAGTTGTTTGGCGACGATCGGTCACATCGTATCATCTTTCCATGCTGCTTTCCATTTGGGTTGGGAATATGTATGCGTTTGTGGTATCTTGTCACGGCCCCGCCCTGCTCTTGATTTGCTTTTCACATCCACTGGGATGATGATGGGCTGGCTTGTGTTGGCCGATCTCATGCCCTTCTGACGGGTACTGCCTCTTTGAGGGCGTCGGGGATTCGTCTGCGGCTGGCTCTATTTATGTCCGGTGCCTTGAGGCTTTTTCACCTGCCGGAGGACTGGTGGTTGACAGCCACGTTATGGGGTGCTGACATCTCGTTGTGAACGGGGACGGCCACTGGAATGATTTGGATGATGGGATGTGGCTGTACCTGTGGTACCCTTCTGGCGGGTACTGCCTCTTTGAGGGCGTCGGGGATTCGTCTGCGGCTGGCTCTATTTATGTCCAGTGCCTTGGGGCTTTTTCACCTGCCGGGGGACTGGTGATCGATACCCACTTTATGGGGTACTGGCATCTCGTTGTGAACGGGGACGGCCACTGGAATGATTTGGATGATGGGATGTGGCTGTCCCTGTGGTACCCTTCTGATGGGTACTGCCTCTTTGAGTGCGTCGGGGATTCGTCTACGGCTCGCTTTTTGGGAGTGTCTTGGATTCGTCTGACGCTAGCTCCCTCTCCGTGTACAGTGCTCATGGTTATTACACATGCCAGGGGACTTGTGTTCTTTGACCTTGATATGAGTACTGGCGGATCGCTGTGAACGGGGACGGCCGCCGGGTGGAAGTGGGTTTTGGGAGGCGGTTATCCCTGTGGTGCCATTCTGGCGGGCACTGCCTCTTGGAGAGCTCGGTAGATTCGTCTGTCGTGCTGCGAGGAGAGGCAGAAGGTGGTGATGTACACCTTCTGTGTTCTCCCTTGAATTTTGTGGGGAGCACTTAGGTGCCCGCATGTTTCCTTTTTGACATGGGGTGTCCATGCTGTGTGGTGTGACTGCATTCATGACATAACCATGGACCAACAGGTCCCATCCATCGACCGGGAGCCACTGGGGGGCATGCCAGCAGGGTCCGCTTACTCCGTTACCCAGAGACCAACAATTGTTGGGCGATGATCGGTCACATCGTATCATCCTTCCATGCTGCCTTGCATCTGGGTTGGGAATATGTATGAGTTTGTGGTATCTTGTCACGGCCCCGCCCTGCTCTTGATTTGCTTTTCACATCCACTGGGATGATGATGGGCTGGCTTTTGTTGGCCGATCTCATGCCGTTCAGTGTGTGTGTACGTATCTGTACACCTTCTGTGTTTTCCCTTGAATTTTGTGGGGAGCACTTAGGTGCCCGCATGTTTCCTTTTTTTGACATGGGGTGTCCATGCTGTGTGGCGTGACTGCATTCATGACATAACCATGGACCAACAGGTCCCATCCATCGACCGGGAGCCACTGGGGGGCATGCCAGCAGGGTCCGCTTACTCCGTAACCCAGAGACCAACAGTTGTTTGGCGACGATCGGTCACATCGTATCATCTTTCCATGCTGCTTTGCATTTGGGTTGGGAATGTGTATGCGTTTGTGGTATCTTGTCACGGCCCCGCCCTGCTCTTGATTTGCTTTTCACATCCACTGGGATGATGATGGGCTGGCTTTTGTTGGCCGATCTCATGCCGTTCAGTGTGTGTGTGTACGTATCTGTACACCTTCTGTGTTTTCCCTTGAATTTTGTGGGGAGCACTTAGGTGCCCGCATGTTTCCTTTTTTTGACATGGGGTGTCCATGCTGTGTGGTGTGACTGCATTCATGACATAACCATGGACCAACAGGTCCCATCCATCGACCGGGAGCCACTGAGGGGCATGCCAGCAGGGTCCGCTTACTCCGTAACCCAGAGACCAACAGTTGTTTGGCGATGATCGGTCACATCGGTTCATCTTTCCATGCTGCTTTGCATTTGGGTTGGGAATATGTATGCGTTTGGGGTATCTTGTCACGGCCCCGCCCTGCTCTTGATTTGCTTCTCACATCCACTGGGATGATGGTGGGCTGGCTTTTGTTGGCCGATCTCATGCCGTTCAGTGGGTGTACGTATCTGAGTGAGTCATTGGGGGGCATGCCAACAGGGTCCGCTTACTCCGTAACCCTGGGACCAACTATTGTTGGGCGATGATCGGTCACATCGTATCATCTTTCCATGCTGCTTTGCATCTGGGTTGGGAATATGTATGAGTTTGTGGTACCTTGTCACGGCCCCGCCCTGCTCTTGATTTTCTTCTCACATCCACTGGGATGATGGTGGGCTGGCTTTTGTTGGCTGATCTCATGCCTTGCATGTGTGTTCTTATCCTTGGACCGGTTTATGTGGCACCGGAGAGCCGCAGAATGTCGGCGGCACTGTGCACCCACACCGGGGATAAACGGATTCATCGCAAACTTCGGGACACTTATCCGGATTTTCCGGAGCTCACTAGTGGAGAACGGGACCCCCTAAGCCCCAGCCTGGCCGGAGCGCCTCTGTGACTGGTCCACCTGTACACTGAAGCTTTGCCAATCACGCCGGTCCACCGCTAACCCCTGAGCATGTGCACATGTGTGCGTATGCTTATCCTTGATTAAATGGCATAGTCCCGCCCCACGCTTGCATGCTTGCATCCTGGGATGTTGGTGGGCTGGCCGTGGTCAGCATACCTCGTGCCATTCAGTGTGGTGTTGGTACTATCATTGACATCTTTGAATGCGCCCGATAACCCCTTCTCCAATCAAACTCACCACACTCCCATGCCACTCGCCAACATGCACCGCATGCGCATACACCTTACCATCCGCAATAGGAGCGGCTTTTGCCTCCACGTGTCGGGGAGGGCAGTGAGGTGCTCGGTGTTTTGTGGGGCTGTTGCCTCCACGTGTCGGGGAGGGCAGTGAGGTGCTCGGTGTTTTGTGGGGCTTTTGCCCTCCACGTGGGTCGGGAGGGCAGGAGGTGCCTCGGTGTTTTGTGGGGCCTTTGCCTCCACGTGTCGGGAGGGCAGTGAGGTGTCAGGTGCTTTAGGGGCTTTGCCTCCACGTGTCGGGTAGGGCAGTGAGGTGCTCTGGTGTTTTGTGGGGCTTGCCTCCACGTGTCGGGTAGGGCAGTGAGGTGCTCGGTGGTTTGTGGGGCTTTGCCTCCACGTGTCGGGTAGGGCAGTGAGGTGCTCGGTGTTTTGTGGGGCTGTGCAGTTGCAGTCACGAAGTTTCGACACTAACTCCCCAGGCATCGTCTCGCCTTCCCCTCATTCCCTCACCGCCCGAGCCGCGATCCTGCACTCAGGCCATGAGATAGCCTCCTTCCCTTGCGATCACTCATGCCGAATCAGCAAGAGTAGGGTGTTACATGAGTGTGACTTTTCTGTGCATCAACAGCTAGGTACGGCCCAAGGCCGGATATGAGGACGGCGCTGCGTATACCCCCCAAAAGCAATCGATTTCCTCCCGCGCCTCCGAGCCATCTTGCCGTCTGCCTCATCCGGCACGCGCTGACGCAAATCACCAATTGGCGCGCTCCTAGCTAGGCAGGCGCGCCGCCGGAATACGCCCACTTCGAGCTGCCCGGACAGTCGTACATCCCATGCCAACCGGCGGCGTTCTCAGCCTCGAGTCAGGCCTATGGGGTTGTGCTATCATCCATGCTGTACAGTGCCGCGGCGCCGCACTTCGCTGGCGTTGGCATGTGTGGATGGGGTGCGCTCCACTTGCCAGGGCTCTGGCGGGGTCTGCTCACCCATGCAGGTGACGGCGGAGTTGGAGATAGGAAGACCGCCTACAACCGGTCCAGCTCGGCAGGGGTCATGCGCGACGGCGACCTCAGTGCCCGGGCGGAAGGAGGCTACCATGGTGTGGATGATCCGCACTGGGACGAAGGCTCTGGCTTTTCTGCGGGTACCCAAACCTGCACCCTGCCTTCTCTCTCTCTCTCCACACTGTTACGAAGCGTCGCTCCCGATGCCGAGGAGCGGAACGTGGAAGAATTGGGGTTAGATGGGGTTGGGGGACTGGGGCCTTGTAGCTTGGTGCAGGAGGAGGGGAGTGAGAGGCCAGGCAGGTCTCCGCGGCTGGCGGAGGTCCGGGGGAGCTCAGTGGAGGCGCTAAGTCCCAAGCAGCCGTCGGTCATTCCGCCGTGTGATGGTGCCTGCACGCGCCGCACCGCCGCACGCCTCCCGGCGCCATCGCTCTGGCATCAAGCGTGAAGATGCACTACCAGATCCCCCCCCACGGCTCGGGCAGCTTGATGTGCGCGAGCACGGTGTGCGAGTGCATGTCCTCGGCGGTCCCGGGCCTGCCCCGGAGATGTGCGAGTGCATGTCCTCGGCGGTCCCGGGCCTGCCCCGGAGATGTGCGAGTGCATGTCCTTGGCGGTCCCGGGCCTGCCCCGGAGATGTGCGAGTGCATGTCCTCGGCGGTCCCGGGCCTGCCCCGGAGATGTGCGAGTGCATGTCCTCGGCGGGCCCGGGCCTGCCCCGGAGATGTGCGAGTGCATGTCCTCGGCGGTCCCGGGCCTGCCCCGGAGATGTGCGAGTGCATGTCCTCGGCGGTCCCGGGCCTGCCCCGGAGATGTGCGAGTGCATGTCCTCGGCAGTCCCGGGCCTGCCCCGGAGATGTGCGAGTGCATGGTGAAGCGCTCTCTGCGCATGCTGCCCGTCACCCGACCCGCAAGAGTCCTCCATTGAAGAGGCGGCAGGTGGGGGGGGGGACGGTGATGCACCTAGACGAGATTCTATTCGCGGAGAGCCCGAAGGAGCCTGGCATTCCTGTTGCTTACCGCTCCAAGGAGGTCGCACCCCCACTGTTCTCTTCCCTCCTGTTGTCAACGCCCCTTCTGCCAGGATGGTTCTCACCCTCCTCACCGCTAGCACCCTAGGCCGGCATCACCAGCCTTTGCTCCAGGGTATCACACCGGTTCATACCGCACTTGTCCCGAAAGCTCTCTCTACACCTCGCTCGGCCGCCGCGTGCTCCTGCTGTCTCACGCGGCCACGATACTCTTCTTGCGCGCCACGTGTCGGTGACTGCTTTTGAGCGTTACCGGGAAAGGGAGGGCGCAGGTGGGCAGACGCTCCGCCTGCCGCCGGCGTTCAGCGGGTGCGGTTTGTACTGCGGAAGCCATAGGGCCCGGTCTGACGTGGCGCTGCTGCAGCGTCGCCCTACTTTTTGTCGCCGACGTGCAGACGGGCGGTGGGCGTTGCAGGCGAGAGCAGCCAACCCTGATCGGCTGAACCTGGACCGGCGTCAGCTCACAGAGTGCTGTCTCCTGGAGGGCGAGGAGCAGCTGCGGCTACTCAACTATCAGCACAACGCCATCACACGGATCTCGCGACTCGTTGGTGCGAGATTTCGCCATCCGTGCCAGACCGGCGCGAAGCGCCACCCCT
>LGRX02033824.1:0-37590 GCA_001247695.2 Cymbomonas tetramitiformis | reverse complement strand
TAATGAACGCCTTCCGCCCCGGTCCAGGCTAAGGGCGCGCGTTTCCAGGCGAAAAGCACCGACGAGTGTCACGAGGAAATCCCGTTGGAGATAGCCTTCGCGTTCTTCGAGAGCAAGATCTACATCGGTCTCACGCCTGACATGATTCGGTTCTTAGGCGAGATGCAGAACCAAATCGACCAGAAGACGAAAGGCAAAGACAACACTCAGTTCATGCAAGGGCTTCGTTCGACCCTTTTCGAAAAGCATGGGGTCGTGTACAAGGTTTACCGAGAAGCGTTGATCTCCGAGTTCGTCGCCAGCGTCCCCGAGGACACCGAACGGGGTACCTCTTATCAACCTGGGTATTACGAGGTCGGAGGGCTGGTGCAAAAAATGGCGGAGTTCGAATCAGAGCATGGATTTTCAGTCCCGGATCCCGAGAAATATCCCAAGGGATTCCAGTACATCGAGGATGTGGAGACGTCTGAGCGCGAGGGAGACCCTGAGACCCTCCCTGGGGTAGAGGTGACGGTGAAGACGCTGGACGATGACATCAACGCTCACCTCGATCGGGTCACAAGTTGGTACCCCGTAATGTCTGACTTGAACCAGTCGATGGAGACGCATGTGAAGGAAGTAGCGATGTCCAAGCATTCTGTGTTCGGCGGCACGCAAATCAACCACTACTTCATGCACTGGACAATTGCCAATTGCCAATTTCCGGCCGCAGACGTGGGACCTCTACGTTAGCATCATGGAGGCTTACAGAAGGTTTGACCTGAAGGGCATGAAAAACCCTTTGGCTTCGAAGACCAAAAAGCGCAAGGCCTCATCTTCGCCCGCTAAGGGACCCGCCAAGAAAGCTGGCAAAAAGGGCACCTCCAACCGACAGGTAAATTACTTTTTACTTCTGCTTCAAACAGTGTTCTCCCTCCCAAAGCATCCTTTTCTATATTTTAAGACATGCTAAAAATGTTTTTTTACTTACAGATGGAAGACGAGGTGCAACGAGGAGGCGGGGACCACGGAGCGGGCTCGTCTAGAGGGGCAGGCATTTTGGTGGAAGAAGCTCAGTTTCTCCACAATGCCAAATCCATGGGTATGACGTTCTGGATTAACTTGGGCGGCTTGGCGGGGGAGGCGGAGTTCGACAAGGTGGACACGTATCTGCGCCAGATTATCAACAAGGAGTTGTCAGTAAAAGAGGGGGGCCAGATGATAAGCCAGTTCAAGAAGGAACGCATGGTGCAGAAGCACTTGGTGTCCGCGGCGGGATTGCAAAACTGGGACGAATTCAAGGCCGAGTTCACCCCCTACTGGAGCTCCCAAGAGAAAATCGAGTCGTTGATCGGCTGCTTACCTTCAACTCAGGGGGGAGCGCGCCGGGGGGGGTCTGGGGAAGTTCCGCACGCGATCTTGAATTACGTCGAGAACGCGCGGGCGAATCTCAAAGAAGCGCAGGCGCCACGCGCGGCGCACATCCAAGGCTTGCAACAGATCGAGGTGAAAGTCGACATCAAACTCTATCGGGAGGCGCGGACCGAGGGGCCGGAGCCTAAGGTTCCAGGAGAGGCAGGCCTTGAGGACGACGAGCCCACACATGAGACGAACGTGCCGATGTTCCCTCGTTGGAAGATCGTCAAGGGCAGCATGAACGATATGAAGGACGTCCCGAGGCTGCCCTTCACGGGGACGATCATCGACTGCAATTACGCCCTTGACAAGGAGAAGACTCCCGACGCGATGACCAAGGAGGAGGTGCAACCGTTCCTGGAGTCTTTCAACGCCAAGACCACCGCCCCGGCATGGACAGTCGCTATCTTTTGCGGTTTCGTCCAACAAAACGATTTCCTGGAGGTGATTGACAATTACTGCTCCGGCCGCGCGGAGCGGTTCTTCTGGCACAAGGGGAACGTGAACATGAACCCCAACAAGACCGTACGCTACAATGACGTTGAATGTGGCGTCCTGGGGTACCATGTAAAGAGCGATGCCCAGGGGGAGTCTTCTAAAAAGCCGGAGTGGATGTTCAACTTTGATTTTGGGGAAGGTGAACGTGTGAGCCGCGCGTCACTTTTGCGCGGCTTCCCGGTTGTGCACCAGATGTTCAAACGCGACGGCAAAGTCGTGAATAACCATCAGAAACCCCAAGCTCTGTTGATGGAGCTGATCCAGTGCCACATGCTCGGTGACAATCCGGGCAAGAAGGATGAGAACGGCCATCCACTCAACTGGATTCTCGACGCTTGCTGCGGCGTCGGCTCGACGTCCATGGCCGCCATGAGGTGTGGTATGAACGCGATCGGCTTCGACCACGACCAGTACATGGTCAGCTCTGCGCAGCAACGGCTGATCAATTTCGACGCCGAGCCCGATCAGCATGCCGAGTTGAAGCCCAAATCGAAGAGCGAACCGACGGCGAAGGGGAAGGAAGCAGCCACTGCCGAATCTGAGGAAGAAGACTTAGATGAAGATGAGGCAGATGAGAATGATGAATAAAATAGTAGGATTTGTCGACCGCCCTGACTGATAGTATCAGTCATGCCTCGACGGTATAGGGTGAAAAGTACTCTACTCGTAAACATTTGAATAAAGAATGATACATGTATGCATATTTCGGTGTTTTCATTGTACGCATACTGCACTTTTCTACCGTGTTGCCTTTATGTATCCCTATTTCGCGCATAAATATCACTAAACCCTGATTTTTATGAAATATATATAAATCCAAAAATGACATATGATAATGTCATTTTCATCGAATAGTGTGTTTGATGTATCTTGGAATATGCACCCCGACTGAACCTCGCGCCGGGGACACCCGCGTGGTGGCCCATCAATTGGTGGGACTTTGACTGTATTATCGAACCTACTCGGAGTTCAGCCACGGCGCCGGGACATGCTTGTACCACTTGCCGACGGGCCATTCCGTTGTAGCCTCCCGGTATGAGGAATGGGTGCATCAGAGGAATTTGGATAGGGCATTCTTGCTGTTGGGCCTTGCTTACAGTAGACAGACACCCAAAGGGAGGCAGACCTAATCAGCGGTGTGTGTTTGATGATAATAGTACGCCTATGTTAAAAGGAGTCACAGTTCCCTTTTTCTTTTCATATACAAGTTCTGCACAAGGCAATGCCTAACAAAGACCGTGCAAGCGATCCGTACCGACCTCGTCGATTTTCCCAGGAAGCACCGCCAAGGAGGAGGACACACTAAAACTATGAATACGCACACACATGTTGACCTGTCAATGTGCACGAATATCATCATAATACTGTTCAACACGTACTCTATTTTTAGCGAATCGGAAAGCTTGCTCTGCACCCGCCAATTTCACCAAGATTGGAAATGCGAGAAGTGCCTTGCGTGCGGCCTCACTTTATGGAATGACGTTCACGAATGAACAAAACCATGACATGTCAAAAATGTGTTTACATAACACCTGCCGAGTGCGCACGCTCACGACTGCCGGAATATTTTCCAGAGTTCCGAACTGTTTTGAAGAAAGTCATCAACATGATAGATTTTCCGGGGAATGTTAAATTTGAAATTCAAGGATCATGTCCCAATTATTAATCTTATTCACTTTAAACTTTGCATGTCCATTTGAATGCATACAACTCATATACCAGCACTCAATTTTGGCACTCAAATAATATATGTGCAAATCAATATAAACATTTCCCACATTCTTATCAACTTTACTCCAATTCATATGAGGGGATAACGGGGACATATGCATAAAAAATATC
Source organism: Cymbomonas tetramitiformis (assembly GCA_001247695.2). NCBI lineage: Eukaryota > Viridiplantae > Chlorophyta > Pyramimonadophyceae > Pyramimonadales > Pyramimonadaceae > Cymbomonas > Cymbomonas tetramitiformis. The sequence goes on along the minus strand of LGRX02033824.1, from coordinate 33,855 downwards.
ATCTAATAGCAAATCTTCTCCTCAATGTTTCAAATCATCCTTTTATCAATGCCGTTTGAAAAACCTAACTAATTTCTATATAAAACCTGCAACTGATGGATATTCTGCTTAATGTTCACTGAAGACCACCATAGGACAACGCTATCCTTTGTTGCTTTCCAAATTGCACCGCTTGCCGTTTCTACGGTGCAAGCTACGCTTCTTGTGGGCGCCAAGCTTGCATCTAATCAAGTTGCAACGCTTAACCATCAATGATCATAAGCTTTTGCAGCTTAAACTGACGCTTGTGTCGCATTTCTAATTTAGAGCTGGCAATCATATGCTGTGCAGACTCGGACATAAAGCTGGTGCAACACGCCCAAGAAGATTGAGCATTGCAAAGTGTTTTATTGCGTCTTCACATTTGCCGGGGTGATGTGAAGATCAATCAACGACGAGGTCATTTTGATGTCGTCTCTGCCATCACTACATGGCTTTGGTCGTGTTCTTCCAGATTGACTTTTTGTCACCTGAAACAAATTGTGGCAACTCATAAAATGCAAAGGGGAAACACAGAGCGCTTAGTGGTGGACACCATTGCTTGACTGCGCACCTCTCCAGGACTCGCGGCCATCTTCGAAGGGAGGCCTAAACTGGGTAGGGTTGCGTGAACGCGCCCAGTGAAGGATCTTTCAGGCTCAAGAGAGCTCTCGATAATTCCGCCGATACATTGTGCGTACTGGCACTCCCTCCCCAACCCCGCCGCCGGTTACATCCCAGTCCTGAGCATGTGCCCCACTCGCATGTGGCCTGCTCCCCCCGTGTGCGTGTAACGCAGCACCGTGCTTCCACACAAATGGCAGGGTCCGCCACGCTGGTAGCCAAGCGTCCATTTGGGCAAGACATTAGAGGCAGTGTCGAGCAAGGGTTAAGGAGACAGTTCCACCTGGCGGTCCATTCCAGGTACATTGAAGCGGCGCTGATAGTTTGGCATGAAGCACGCATTCTGCTTCACAGTTCCTGTCACTGGTGTGCCACCTGTCCGGAAATTTGGCTGATACCAGCCGGCAACGTGTATAAGTGGCCGTGAGCATCCAGCATGTCTACACCCTGGTGGCCCAGAAGGCCCCTCTCCCCTTCGGGACGTGTGATCACTCCGCACCCGGAGAGATGGTAGCTGCAAGCGATAGTGACCACACACGCCGAAGGGAAATGACGCGTGAATTGCGATGGCGGTGCATATCCGCGTCGGCGCACCTTCTTGCTCCTCCCTGACCGTAGGCGTTCTTGCCCGGCCATCCCCGAGAGTGGTCTGAGCCGCTTCCCATTGGGAGCCGGCTCCTGGCTCACCATCCCATATGAAATGGGCTCCTGCGCCGCCATCGTGTCGCTCCACAGATCTTGCACCTGCACCTCCCCACCCCAGCCACTCATCTGCAGAGGCGACGCAGTTAACTTCCGCAGTGTTCGCCGGGGAAGCAACGGGCGCCCGGAGATGGATTTGCCACCGCAGCAGCTGGATCCCGGTCCCCCCTAGTGCTGTCCAGTGGGTGCGTCGCAGTGATATGGGGTCGAACGCACTGCAGCTACACAGATGGGTCTCCCCATATGGTGAGCGTGTAGCGCAAGGAGCCGCATCGAGTGTAAGTAAAGCGGGTGTTGGTGGTCCGCGGAGGGAGGCGTGGCGGGACCTGGTGGCTCAGTTTGCCCGCGGCCGGTGGGGCAAAGTAGGCAATGGCATTGGCTGCCTCGGAGAGGGTGCCGGGATGGTTGTACACCGCCCCCCTTGCCGTGGCGCTCTTCATCGTGGTCGCCATGTTGGTCTCGTTATGAACTGCCGGTCGGCTCGGCTTCTTCTGAACTGGGATTGGCTTCTCGAGCGTCTCGATGAGCCGCGGCATCTGCATGTTCGGGGTGGTGCCTCGCACGTGGTCGGAGGGATGTCGCTTTACAATCGGCCCCATCAGACCGAGTGTGGTGGCCTCGACTGCGCTCGTCCGCTGCTTCCTGCGGGTCTCCACGCGCACCATCGCCTGCGCGTAACGAGGACGTTCGCGCACCCCAATCTCAGTTCTTTGTCGCGCCACTGTCACCGTCACCCGCCAGAGCAGGTGCCCGTCACAGAGACATCGACGCACCAAGGGGATTCCAATTAAGTGGCAAGTCCCAGCACGGAACAGCTGCCAATGGCAGCGGAGCCCCCAACTCAGTCTTACGCCACACCCACATCTGAGCTTTCTCCTACGCCTGGAGCTCGAAGCTCAGGATGCTGGGCTCCTTCGAAGGCTGCATGAGGCGCTTGCAGGCCCGATGCAGGGAATGACGATGCAGGGAATGACCTGCATTAGCAGCTGCTGCAGCTCCACACTTGACATCACCCGCTTCACGTCGTCGCGGTGCAGGACAATCAGTTCTACATCCGTCGCCGCAACAATCGCGTCATCGCATGGCACTTGCTCCATGGCAGCGATCTCTCCAATCAGCTCCCCTGTGAGGTACAGCGCACCCCTCTCCACTCGCCAGCAGCCTCCAAACCCCGACCTTCGCAGCCTTCCATGCCCACAACATCCTCACCCCTGCGCTGGCTCCGGTGACAACTCATCAGGAGTCAAAGCTTTGGATGGGGGCGCGGCCATAGGGCACATCGAGACATCTTAGCTGTTGCAGGTTTCGGACTATAGTGCGGGGCGCGGGGTGTTTGCACTGCCACTGCCACTGCCACTGCCACTGCTCCTGCCCCCCCTGCCCCTGCCGCGGAGAGCGGTGCAATCGACCGCGGAGCAGGGAGACCCCGGGGAACAAAGGAGGGACCCCGCACCTTGTCCAAGACGAGCAACCTCAACGACGCGCTTCTTCTGCCGCACAAACCTTTTGTGGTGAGGATTGAAGGATTGGCTGGCTGCCGGAGGAGGCGGCGCAGGCTCCATCGCCGGGTGCTCCTGGAATGGCCGTCCCAAGATCCCTCAGGGCGGCCTCTGAGGCAACCACCTTTTGCTTGCCGCTCTAGGGGAAGTGCGGCGCAGAGCACTGGGAATGGAAGGTCTCAAGCGTCACCAGGCAGCCTGCTCAGCCTGCACAGCCCAGGGAGCACTCGGCAGCGTGCGGCCCGTCTGCTCGCCGGACAGCCTGGCGCAACCCTAGAGGCCCCAGGTGCATTCCCTGGAGACCTGCGATGTCTTCAGGCCATCACTGGGAACCTCACAGCTCATGCCACAGGTCTCACCCGCGGTTTCAGGTGCCGGAACTGGTTGCTGGTGAGGGACAGACGCACCAACTCATGAACGAAAGAGCATTCCCCGGACATGACGAGGAACATGTTGGTGAGCATCTCGCCCTGGGAGCAGATCCTCGTGCCACGTGGTCTCTTGACCAGCAACGATGACATGCCTAGATAGTGGGAGTTCTCGTCGGAGAGCATGCCGAAGTGGGGGCTCTCCTTCAGAGTCTCCTGCTTCTCAAATAGCTGCCCATCGCAGCTCAGGTAAATGCTCGACTGTGCACGTACCCATCCGCCAACCCGTCATCATGCCGCAGGGGGCGCCCCACCCGCCCTTTGCAACGTGACATGAAGCATTCCGGCCGACCGCACCTGATAGGTCGCCCTATGCAACACGAGTATCTCGCACGTGCGCTGCGCCTCGAACATTCCGCTCTCCATCTCTTCTTGGAACATCAAGCACCGCAGCCCCAGTGCCTCACCTGCGAGGCGGACTCCAAGGCACCTGGTTGGTTGGAAAGCAAATTATAACCGCACACAATGAAAGGAAAGCGAGGGTTCTTTGCATCTCAAATCGCAGTCATCATAAAGGCTTCATCGGAGCCGGGGTAACGCTGCCTGCATTGACAGTACCTCACTGGCCCCTGGAGCCCCTGTTGTGCACCCAACGCGAGGGCAGATCATACTATAAGCTGGGTGACATGAGGGAGGCTGCTCCTTCAACGCGCCTGCCAGGTGACTCAACAGAAGAATGCAGCATTCGTGAGAAAGAAATGAGTAGAAGGCAACCAATGGCGGGCCCCGCAATTAACTAGGATGCACAAGAAGCGTAGCAAGACACACGCCCACTGACGTCAGCCCGGCAAATCACCCTGAATGACACATGCAAGTGTAGTAGTACAAGCAGGAGAAGACATGAGTTCATCCTGGGCAGTGCACTGATACACCGCAAATGTGAAGCCGCATAGTCTCTTAGAGTTGGGAACAATTGCAGTCACCTTTCCCTCACGCTCACTCCCTTGATTAGGGTTTCCCTCACGCTCACCCCCTTGATTAGGGTTTCCCTCACGTTCACCCCCGTTATTAGGGTTTCCCTCACGCTCACCCCATTTATTGGGGTTTCCCTCACGCTCATCCCTGTTATTAGGATTTCCCTCACGCTCACCCCCTTCATTAGGGTTTCCCTCACGCTCACCCCCGTTATTAGGGTTTCCCTCACGCTCGTCCCTATTATTCGCTTATTTTTGTGCTTCCCCATCGAAAACTTTCTGATGGACCAACTCATTCCGATACACGTCATTCCGATGGGGCGAGAATTATCTTTCTCCGAGGTTCAGACAAAAAATATGGCAAACTCCGTTCAATGCAGAGAGCTAAGATGGCCTCCATCCAAACCGGAAATGATTCTATGCGCGGATATTCCATCAAAAGCCACAAAACAATGCTTCCCACTATTCTATGATTTGCATGGGCAATGAAATGTATCGACGCTGTTCAACGTCGTCTTTCTGTCTTTTTCTATGTTTTGGTCCGTTCCGACTGAGTTCCGACTTGAGCGATGAATTAGCTCTATCACCACGCTGCCTGAGTTCAGTTGTTCAACCAATGAAAAATCTCAGATCTACGTCCCGAAGGAGCTGCATCAAAGTAAGCTAATAGACGGGGTCACTGCCTCCCTTGCCACGAGCTCAAGTGAAAGAGAGCGGCCTTCATAAACCATAGCACATGACAGTCCGCTGACTGGTACCGGGGGAAATACAGCGATAGCACCTGCTGCCAACTCTCGCCGCGTGTCATCATTACTCAGCTTCATGACGCTTATAAACTCCGTGAGACCAATTCCATCGGCGTCTTCAGGGCACGCGTTGACGAACATCTCATGCAGCTTCTCTGACGACAGGTCCATGCCGAGTGACTTCACGGCGGTCTCCAACTCTTCCTCATCGATTTCACCAGATCCATCCGTGTCAATCTCTTGAAAGACCATGAAGTACATCCGCCTCGTCAGCAATTCATTAGCCCTGTTGCCACGAATGAGGTAGATCACAACTAAGAATACAGCGTAAACGTGGAGTGAAAGGGACCTTCGGCGGAGGATGGCTGGATGCTGAGAGTGTAAGGAGGTGAATGACGCCCGCGGGCACAGGATGGCTGGATGCCAAGAGTGTGAGGAGGTGAATGACGCCCGCAGGCACAGGATGGGATTAGCGGAGAGCTCACTGACCAATAAGCAACACCATCGCCGCGGCGCAGTAGTCTTTCCCAATCATACAGCTTCAACCGCCCCTTGTTGGTCGGATCCATCGACTGAATTAGCATCGGCAGTTCCTCGTTGGGAACACTTATTCCCTCACTTTTCAAGAAATCCAGGATTTTCATGGGCTCAACGGCATCTGTTCCGTCTGGGTCCACTGCTTTATATACGTCGGCCAACTCAGCCATCTTCTCGTCGTCGAACAAGATCTTCTTCCTCTTGCCCCCTCCTGCAAAGGGAACACGCCAGGTCTCATTCCCAGCAGGTTGCAGTGCGGACGGCTGGAAGACATCGCTGATTTACTCACGGAGGCCGATACTGAGGGGCGGCCCTCAAAGCACCACAAAGCGAGAAGTGGTGACCTGTAAACAGGAGGCTGCGGTGAGAGCCTGGAACAATTCGCGAGGCATTCAAATCAGAGCGCACCCGTTTTCAGGACTGCGCTTCCAGAGAGGAGCGCGAGGTATCCATTTTGCAGATGCTTGACGGGGGCGTATCCATGCGCTTCCTCCTTCAGCGGCGTGAGATCGCCGAGATGCATCACTTCGCCTTTCTGCGACCGACACGTGGATGCAGCCTTCAGAACAATGTGACCCGTCCTCCCCGGAAGCTGCACCAGGGGGGCAGTGCATCGAGCGCTTGCTCCCACACGCTGTGGGAGAAAGCATGCGTGGAACATGGAACTGGCCTAGGAACGATAGCTACCGAGATCCTGTCTTTACCCGCAAAACGATGAGGGGGGCGGGGAGGGCGGTGCCGTATATTCCAGGAAACCGAAGGGAGGGGCTATAGCAAGCAGCGCACCACAAAACGAGGAGAGCTAGTGCTATCTATGAGTTATCTAGAGTTAGGCACCTATGAATGCTGGGGAAATAAGAGGAGGTGTTGCTATTTCTGCGCCTGTTCAAATGAGAAGAGGCCTTGTAGCCATTGGGGCACCTACGACATCGACAAAAGGAGGAGAGCTGTATTATTGGAACACCACAGGTATACCGAGGATCGAAGGATCCCTCACCTGCAAGATTTTGATTTCCATGACGTGACAGATGTTGCGTTGAAATACAGGGTCTTGCCTGCGTCCCCAGGAAGCTTCCACGCATCGCTTCAAGCCCACCCCCGGGATACCGAGGGTTCAACAGAAGCGGGGCAGTGAGCACAGGAGAACATCACCGCAGCCAGATTCCTGCCACATTCCTAAAGTTCGAGCCGGGTGACGCATGCCTCAGACACTTAAGTCACTCGACTTCAGCGTGACATGCACAGGCGGTGATAACTCGTGCAGGCAACAACAGACATGCAATCCTCGTGTCCAGAAGGCCCTAAACCAAAAGTATACGTTCCCGCCCGGCCCCGCAATCCTGGCCTGCAGTATGCGACGCGGAGGAGAGCGGGCGAGCCAGTCCAGCGGCCGGCACACCTGTGCATGAACGGCAAAGCTCTGCACGCATTGGTAAAGTCCGTTATCTTTTCACGGGTCCGTGCTTGGAGCGGGAGAGTGAGCACTTTGGCCGACGCGTGAATCTCTTCATAGTTTTTTACGCTTCCGGCGACCTGTTTGCTCCCGGCAGTCCCACTCCTGTCTCAACCAATCGGCTCTCCCAGCCCCGCCACAAGCTTCAAGCGACCTGTTTGCTCACGGCTTCCTCACACTCGCAGTGACCCCGTAGCCAAGCGCCTTTTCCCCGTGGATAACTGAAAGTGGCACAAAGCACGATCTCTTCTAATCAGAAGGTGTGCTCTCTCAGAGAGGACAGGGAGCGACGGTGGTCTCTCACAGAGGACAGGAAGCGCCGGTGGTCTCTCACAGAGGACAGGGAGCGCCGGTGGTCTCTCACAGAGGACAGGGCGCGCCGGTGGTCTCTCACAGAGGACAGGGAGCGCCGGTGCTCTCTCACAGAGGACAGGGAGCGCCGGTGCTCTCTCACAGAGGACAGGGCGCGCCGGTGCTCTCTCACAGAGGACAGGGCGCGCCGGTGCTCTCTCACAGAGGACAGGGCGCGCCGGTGGTCTCTCAAAGAGGACAGGGAGCGCCGGTGGTCTCTCACAGAGGACAGGGAGCGCAGGTGGTCTCTCACAGAGGACAGGGGCGCCGGTGTCTGAGGACAGGGCGCGCCGGTGCTGTCTCACAGAGGACAGGGAGCGCCGGTGGTCTCGCGCAGAGGACAGGAGCGCCGGTGGTCTCGCGCAGAGGACCAGGGCGCGGTGCTGTCTCACAGAGGACAGAGCGCGCCGGTGCTGTCTCACAGAGGACAAGGGAGCGCCGGTGGTCTGCAGAGGACAGGGAGCGCGGTGGTCTCACAGAGGACAGGGGAGCGCCGGTGGTCTCACAGAGGACAGGTGGCGCCCGGTGGTCTCTCACAGGGACAGGGGCGCGCCGGTGAGGTCTCACAGAGGACAGGGAGCGCCGGTGGTCTCTACAGAGGACAGGCGTGGTGGTCTCCCAGGGACAGGAGCGCGGTGGTCTCTCACAGAGGACAGGCGCGCAGGTGGGTCTCTCACAGAGGACAGAAGCTGCGCATGGTAGATCACAGGGACCCAGGGGCGCGCCCGGTGGTCCTCCTACAGAGGACAGGGAGCGCCGGTGGTCGCACAGAGAAGGGACAGGGCGCCGGTGGTCTCGCTGCAGAGGACAGAGCGCGCCGGTGGTCTCTCACAGAGGGACAGGGAGCGCCGGTGGTCTCTCAGAGGACAGGGCGCGCCGGTGGTCTCTCACAGAGGACAGGAAGCGCCCAGGTGATTTCTCACAGAGGACAGAAGGAGCTTGGTGAATCTGCAGAGTCTCTGAGACAGGCGCCTTGTTGGTCTCTCACAGAGTCTACAGAAGATTCAGGCGCAGGTGATCTCTCCTGAAGGTCAGCCGCGCCCAGGTGGTCTCTCCGAGGATGGGGAGCGCCAGTGGTCTCCACGGAGAGGACAGGCGCGCCGGTGCTCTCTCACAGAGGACAGGGAGCGCCGGTGGTCTCTCACAGAGGACAGGGAGCGGCTGTAGCACCATTGAGCGTGACGGAGGCCGGGCAGGGTGCAAACTGGCCCCAAGTGTGGATGCTGCGATTCACCTTGTTGGAGAGGCTGCCCAGGAGGTGTGCGCGGGCATCGAGCGAGTTACGCCGCGAAAGCCGGGTGGAACCTGAGAGCAGGGAAGACATGAGGTGCTGAAGAATGTGAACGGGCCTATGCGAAAGGTTGATGCTCAGAGGCCGCTGTGTTCCCAACAAGGTTGGCTCGTGTCACAGAAAGGTAGGAATTTGAGTTTGGGTGTTTTGCGACTTGAGCAGCGGCTAACAGCGTCCGGAGTAGAGTCCACTTGAATGGTGACGCAGACGAAGAAGTTATCAAGGGTTTGAGTCCAAGGCCTGTCTTCGGCGACTTGAGACAAGTTTGCGACACTAGCCTCCGGGACATATCTACCTGGTCGAGACGTTCGGGAACTCGGGCGGGAAATGTCAAATGGAACTTCGTTGGTGGGCGACGACATATCGCCTGTACCTAGCGTCGAATTCGGCCACCTTGTCAGCCTGATATCGCACACAGCTTGCAAACCCTGAACTGCCGATAGCGAGAGCGCACGGGTGAAGTCGTGAGGCAAAGACCTCTGCAGAACTACACTTAGGCACGCGCGAAACTAGCGAAGCGTTGGGAAGGCCGGGGAAACTGCTTGACGATTCACACAGGAAAGCAAATATCGCATGATTCTTTCGAAAGCTGCGCAAGTGCCAACAAATTACCGACTCGAGGAAGACTAGGATTGGTACAGATGTGGCACAACAGCTGCAGCCTAAATAAAGCTGCAAAGTCGTTTCGTGTATTTCTGCGAGTTCTCTACTCACCTGCCGCGGAGGATTACAACTTGAACTTCGTTCAGGCTTTCAGGCTTGGATGCGACGCAGAGAGTCGAAACAAAAAACTAAATTAAGAGCACGACCCAGTCCAAATCATATTCACGTACATACTTTTTTGCTCCGACTTGTCAACTGACAAGCGAATAGCTTCGGGCATCTATGTAGACATTGAATATATCATTCAGCCACAATATCTTAGGAGCCCTCAAAAGTCCAAAAATATTGCACTGGTGCACTCTGCTAGTTCTTTACCGTCTCGTATGAAGATTCAATACGGATATTGACCCGGGTTTGATAGCGGCTTTCAATATCTACCGTGGGAATCTAAACCAAAAAACATAGACCATGTGCTCGCCATGCTGCCAACAGCGCGAGAGTATCTGCATTCAACTCAAGACGGCCGCACCTTGTCACCATTCCTTTTCAGGAATAGTAACTTTCACTTTCGCGTAGGTAGGACTGCAGGCACCGCAAATAATGCTACTGAACAGTGTTCCCTTCGTTCCCTTCACCCATTTATCGGTTTCCGCCTTTTTGGTTCCACGTTTTTACCTTTCACATCACATTTCGGTTTGGGTTTCTCCTGTCATTATAAAAATATATTCGATAAAACAGTCCAGAAACCATATAAAAGGTGAAAGGTCATTTCTGGCCATGATGTCAGGGGCGCTTTTTGGGGGGGCTCGCCAGCGCCACGTCCCAGACTCGAGTGTCACGAGAGTCGTGACAGAGTCGAGACGTCGCGTCGCGTCGCGTCGAGACGAAACTGACGTCAGCGTCACAGAGGTCGAGACCAGGGGTGACATGACAGTATATTCAATATAATGTCGCGAACTTATGCACGAAGCGTCCACACAAAGCACTACTCTCTAGCCCTCCTACTAAACAGTCTTATTTATTGTCAACGCTTCTACAACACCAGCTCGGCACTGCATATATTGTCTTATGTGGCTGCACAGTTAGCTTCCTACTCGTGCAACCATACGAAATCTCAAAATTTTTGATATCTGCTTTTCTACAACTTATGCAAGCTCTTTTTCTCAACATGTAAAAGACTGCAAATCACAGTTCTGACGCCATAACACAAGAACAAGTCCAACAAATGTATATCTTCGCAAGCAAAAGAATGCCATATATCATAAATCCTTATATCATAACACTGCTGTTTTCGCGGTCTGAGCGAGTACTTCCTATTTTCGGAATCGTTGTTACGAAGGCAAAACAAAAATGAGCGTCTGCCTCACCCTGCTATGCCGCCCTACTTATTCTCGCTCTCTCTCAACAAGTGTAACACCCATCCGTATGTCCGTATCTCGTCACTGTCGCAACTCCTCGCGCGTATCGTACTGCGCGTATCATACGTTTGTCACAGAGACTGCTACAGCAAGTGTCACAACCCGGCTAAGGTACACGATAAGCCGTGGTTTGTGACAGCTGTCGCGAACGTATGCACGAAGCGTCCACACAAAGCACTACTCTCTAGCCCTACTACTAAACAGTCGTATTTATTGTCAACGCTTCTACAACACCAGCTCGGCACTGCATATATTGTCTTATGTGGCTGCACAGTTAGCTTCCTACTGCAACCATACGAAATCTCAAAAATTTTGATATCTGCTTTTCTACAACTTATGCAAGCTCTTTTTCTCAACATCCCCCATCTGTAGCTGCCACTGGTAGCACAGACGTTAAACACGAGCTTGTTCAGCATCTTCTGTAGTCACACCATCCAGCGCGAACTTGCCCATGCTGAAGGTGAACATACCCACTCCAGAAGCTTCTCCTCCTCGTAGCATCCTTGCTCGTGTCAAAGGATTTCGAAACACCATGACCCACATACATCTTCTACCAATGGGCCCGTGCTCCAAGTGTCCAATCACATGTAAGCGCCCAGCATGGCATAACTTACGAAAGTATTGTGCCCTGCTCTATGTCATATCTGTCATATAGTGCGATGGCACATGAATGCAAGCCACTACCCTATTGGCCAGCACTGCCAATGGCAACGCAATGTCCAGCACTGCGAACCAGGGTGAGGTTACCACTGCGTCACACACCCCATACTTCTCCTTCCAGGCACGATAGTTGCCCGGCTGTAAGGCATTAAGAGCTTCATGCCATTTCAACTGCGGGTTCCAATCGTTGTTCATGAACTTCAGGTGAGGCCACTCCAGTGACATTACTTTGCCAATAACACCTGTACCAGCCCATGGATCCCAGACCTGTGTGACCTTCTCCCAAGTCACCTCGTGTGCCAGACGCCTGACCTCCTGAGGAACTGTCATCACCAGCTCTAAGCCCCAGTTTAATTGACTGGCAATCTTCACCTGGGCTCTGCTCAACTGCGTGACATCCCCCCTCTTCTGCACCTCCTCCGGGCTCATGGCCTGCACCGTAGCTGCCTTCCGCAGGCTCCTCGCACGAGTGTGCTGCTCTGAACATTTCCGACTCAAGATAGTGCGATGACCCTCGTGCCAAAATCCTGGCATCACGTCTGTGATCACTCTGCTGAGCTCTTCCTGGTTTCCCCAAGCCACTCTGTCAGGGAGATCCCCCATGCTCCCGTCCTTCTTGAGCATCTGTCGCGATGTGAGCGCCTGCCATGGGTGTTCGCGTCCCGGCCTCACGGCTCGACATGGACCCACATCTGCAGGCAACAACACTGCCTCTGTACCCAGCTTCTCCCTCAACTGCAGTTCCATGGCAGCCATCTTCTCCACAATGGACGTACTCACCACGGCAGCAGCTGCCACTGCGACCACGCCCAAGCATTTGGGGCATTGCCAGTCTCCTTCAGGCACTTCACCCAGCGCTGGCTCCAGACACCAAATGTGAAAGCCACGATTGCAGGTGTCACACAGCAGCATCGCTGCCTCCCCATCTGTTCCCATGCACACCTCGCACGCGAGATGTTTGCTAGGGATGGCTGCGCTGCAGTCGTACTGATCCTTCACCTGTAGATGACACGGTGCGATGTTCTGTACTGTACTCTTTTCCCGCAACTTCGTGCTGTCCTCCAAGACTACCACTCCATCCCTCTGCACCTTAACCAACTTCAAGATAGCTGGCTTGGTGGCCACCTCCATGCCAGAGCGCGGCTGTTGTCTTATGTACACGAAATCACCTGCTTTGAACTGGTGCGGCTTCGGCTCGTAGCTGCCACTCCTCCTGTGCTCGTATCGCAAGGTGTCGCGGTGCTGAGCGATCTCCAGGTTGCACCCTTTGTGCACCATGAGCTTCTTCACGATGGCCGCTCGCTGCAGCAAGTCCTCAGCCAGTGTCCTCTCCTCTTGCTTCTCAAAGTCCAACTCGGGTCGAGCACGAAGGTCTGGTGGCACAGTAGCTTCCTGAGCGAACAGCAGCGTGAACGGTGCCACCCCAGTCGACTGTTGCTTGGCCGCGTTGTAACTGAGCACGAGCGACCAGAGCATCTCATCCCACTCGAAGTCCAGGCCCTTGTCAAGGGCCATCTTCTTGAAGCAGAACTTGAGAGTACGCACCACTCGCTCCGTTAAGCCATTGCTCTCCGGGGAACTAGGTGAAGTCACCCTCCGATCGATGAGACACTGCCTGCATAGTGCAGCGAACTCACCTTCGAATTCCGTGCCTCCATCCACAAGGCATTCCGCCGGCGCCCCAAACACTGACAGAACGTGACTGCGAAACGCATTGGCGATGGTGGAAGCTTCCTTGTTGGGAATCGGAACACACACGACGAAACGCGTGTAGTGCTCAGTCATGACCAAGACACGCTGGTTCCCAGCTTTCGTGATGCGCTTCGTCGGCCAGTGGCTACTGCCCAGTGGTACTAGTCATAGTACCAGAATCGAATCTGGTACTATCACAAGTACCAAAACGCTAGAATTTTTTTTGATGTCCCCCTCCATCCTGATGGTGATATCCATGATATACCATTACCTTAACGACCCAAACTGAGTTGTATTATGCCCCATTGGTCCATAGGTTACGTGTAGCCCTCCCAGTGGATGCATATTGCCAACAAGGTGGAGTTTTGTGTTACACAATGGTGTCTCACTTGTCTTCGAAATCGTGGCGCTACTTTCGGATTTCTTTTTGAACAGACTTGGGATTCTATTCAACCCAGCGATGGCTCAAATTGAAGCTGTATAACATGACCAATGATGGATGTGAGCATGGGGCAGTTGGCATACTGCCCGTCGCTGAAACTGCGACATGCTAAACATCCCATCTCCACCAAATGGTCCAACTCAAGATTCCTTAAGTATGAGGGCTATCGTCGATTTTGGAGCCTAGTCGTGGCACTAAAGCTACGAAATAAGTATATTATAACGTCGGATCGCCTCACCAGCGTTTATGACATCAAAAGTAAACCCATATATCGATTTTTCAAGACCTTTACATGCATGAGAAGTTGCCGTACTTGGACTCTACACATGGAACTTAACCCCTAAAGGGCGGATGGAATTGTTTTGGTTCTTACGCATGCACATATTTTGCAATAACTTGAGCATTCGACATCCAAAGGAACTTTTGAAAACAGTTCTGGAAATGCGATATCACGGTGGATCGCATTAACGCGTGTAAAGTATTAGGTATTGGAGTTTCGCGAAGCAACTCTTGATATCACCAGTTCCAAATTTTAAACTTGAAGATACCAAAACAACCCTAATACAGTAATCACTCACCTTTAAGAAAACCGGAGATTTGGGGTCAGCCAGCTAATTCCACCAACTTGCGTACCCCCCCCGCCAGCGCCAGCGTCCTATGGAATCGGTAAGAATTAGCAAGTATTTTCTTTCAATCAGCCAGCAATTCTCTTAAAAGTCCAATGATACACACTTAAAAAGGCGACATTTTCAAAATTTTCCGCCTGCGGCGCCAGCACCCATATTTCTTATTTTCGAGGATTCCATAGCTCAAAAAAACCAGCCAGCTTTTCTCGACAACTTCGGTACCCCCCCCCCCAAAAAAAGCTGGCTGGTTTCTTATCGCCGGGTTTTCTTAAAGGTGAGTGATTACCGTATTGAGCCCAACTCAACATTCACGCGTCGTATCTAATGCACAACATTCCATTAGGGTTGTGTAACGTCGTTAGGGTGATTGTAACGATACTTAATCATTTAAAATAGAAGGGACATATTTATGATATCCTAAAAACAAGCTTTAATCAACCTTTCTTAAGCGTGAACCTTCGATTTGACAATGTCGGGGCAAATTGTTGCATGCGGCTCGTCGAGACATTTTCAGAACTGTGTTGAAAAGTAAATTCGGGATTCTTATGACGTCAGAATGTGAATTTGAGTGATCCGTCCGTATACGGTACAAACCGCCCTTTAGGGGTTAATTACGAAACCGCTCCCGATATTACTACAAAAAATGCTGAGAGGTCATTTTATCACACCCTTGGGTGTTATCGAATCCCAATACTGGCGTTAAAGACGTTCAAATGGCACAAATGACACAAGACGTTCAAATGGCAACGCATGACGACCACTTAGGATACATCCCAATAATGAAATTTGACATCATGCATGCCACCTCGTGGCCACATAGCGTGCCCTTTTAAGTCACCGCGCGCTTGGTACTTGTGACAGTACCAGAAAATTTAATTAATTGTATGGCGTTACACCCCCCAAAAGCACACCGCACATACACATACCTAAAGTTCACGAGAGTACATTTCAGCATCAATAACAATTCAAAAGGGTCCTAAATGATTTTTCAAAACCTTCATGGGACTCATACACCCCATCTAGTGCCCATAATAAAGCATACATTTTGGTACTTGTGACAGTACCATACCACCGGGCAGTAGCCACCAGGCTAAATCCAGGGACCAGCGATACATGAAGGATTTGATCTCCAGCGGCGTAAGCATTGCCTCCTCCCGTGCGTAGTGCGTCTTCACTCTCTGGCAAGTTTGGCACTGAGTGACCACTGCTCGCACATCCTGTTTCATGCCCACCCAGTAATGACGTTGCCACAACAAGTTCAGCGTTCGCCTGATGCCCCAATGGCCAGTCCTCTCGTGGTGCTCACGCACCAACTGAACTCTGTCACAGGGTTTGGGCACTAGAAGCTCCTTGCCACTAACGGTGACCATGTACAGCTCGCCCATGAGCTCGTCCCAGCGGTGACGAGCTGCTCTCTTCCTTACTCTATGGTACTCCTCCTTGGGCACCTCCACTCTTCCTCCGGTCTTTATCCACGCGAGGCATAGCTCGTCCGCGTGTATGTCAGGGTATTTCTCCCGAAGTGACTCCTGGTGGGTCACACTGGCTACCATAGCAACCATTCTCGTCGTGTCAGGCAGTCTAGGCAGCCTCATTTCTTTCTCCTTCACCACTGGTGCCCATTCTGGAGCTGAGCTTACCTCTACTGGCTTGTCCCCAGGTCCTGAAAAGGCTTGGCGATGACGTGCCTCGTAGCCCGCGAGCTTCATGGAGGCAAGCTTCCACTGTCTGCGACGTGGAACGGCGTCGGCTGTACCGAGTCCCTGAGTGCCTTTCTGCCCTTGGCTGCACATGTGTTGCAGCCGCTCCTCCCAGTCCTGATGGCTAAGGCGTCGCGCGACTTGCTGAGTGTAGTCGTTGGAACTGGTGATCCACTCTGCCAATCGTGCTCGCACTGGCTCCGTTGTAACTCCAGAAGTGGTAGCCACCTCGGTAGACTTCACGATGGGGATGGCAGCTAACGCGCCATGCTCCTCCTCCTCGCTCTCCTGACTCTTTGGCAGCTTGGTTGTGCTGACCTCAGCAACCGCATATAACAGCTCCATTGCACGGCGATCCATGGCGAGACCGAGTACGCTTGCCAACTCTTCGTCTCTCATGCCATGCGCCATGCGTAGCTCACTCGCGTTGTACCCCATGGCAACAGCTTTCTCGTCCAGGTTGACCTCTCTGCTTTCTCCTTTCTCCTCAACATCTTCTTTCCTTACCACAGTGCCTGCACGGGGTGCACGAAAGGCTCGGGAGTTCTGCGTTGCCAAGATGGTCGGCAGCGCCCGCATAGGCTCCCCCACGACGTTGGCGGTGTAGTGTGGCTTCCTGTCTCCAGTGACTACCTTGCGTGGCTTCCAGCCTCGCTGCAAGATGTCACACACATATCTGTCCGGTGGCCTGTTCACCCCCTCCATCACCAGATTGAACTGATGATTCTGAAACAGATTGCTCCAATATGCTCGTAGGCGATGCGCGTATGATCCCGCGCGCGCTGCGTCGAAGGATACCGGCTGGCCCACCACACTATTGATGATGGGGAACACTTCCTTCCTGATCTTCGAGTTCTCCCGGTGCGATAACGGGGAGACATTCTCTAGCACATATGCTGGCGGTCGCTGAGGCTGCAGCTGCTGCAGCGTCGAAAGGATCCGCACTGCCTGATAGAACAGCCTGCTGTGCTTGCCCTCCAAACCAGCTAGCTTGCCGGCTGGTGACAGGTCCTGACATGGATACCCACACACCATGATCCATTGCTCTCCGCTCAATGCCCCCGCATGCACGAGGTCAATGAGACTGGTGTCCTCGATGTTGCTGGGGAGCTGCTCCAGGTGAACCGCGTCAGCGTGAAACAAGTCAGGATGACGGCGACTGAGCGCCATGCACCTTGCCCTGGCTACCGCCTGGCTGGACTCCGAGGTGTCCTGGTAGAGGTACTTGTTGACCTTGACGCCACAGCGCAAAAGCATCTCCAGCCCAGCACACAAGCCCCCACAGGGCTCATAGCAGACCACGCCTTCTTCTCTGGCCTCTCGAAAGAAGCTCTTGTCAATCACTCTCGTGTCGATCTTCTTTGGCACCTTGAGTTTGCCACCCTCCATGGTCTCGTCGCCGTAGATCGCTGGGGAGCCTCCAGAATGCATGCCCCTGACCGGCTGGACCTGGCTGAGGGCATCCCAGGCGACTCGTGTCAGCCTGCCAGAGCACCTAGCCACCTCTGGGTGGTCAGTGTCAAACATGACCCCCTTGTTGCACTCCAACTCCTCTTGGTAGTGTACATCAAACAGTCGATGGATTGCGCTGGTCCCCAGCTGCTCCATGACCATCTTCTCGCAGTAATTGGCCACCTGAGCCTCGGGGCTCACTTCTGATCCAAGCGGTGGCTCCCTGGTCACTTCTAAGCAGATGGTATCTGCGAAGTAGCGCATCAGCCTCTCGGCGTGCCCCGCTTCCCGCGCGCGGTCCCCTTCTCGGTCCAAGCGGGCACCAGTTTCGTCTGCTGTGCTGGGCAACGGGTACCTGGACGGCACATCCGCGTTCTCGTTCTTCGGGCCTGGTCGATACTGGACCGTGAACTCAAACTCCTGAAGACTGATGGCCCAGCGCAGGTGTTGGCCCTGCAAGTCCCCCTTTTCCATGAGGGTCGTGAGCGGTGAATGGTCGGTGATCAGCGTGAAGTGGATCCCGTGGAGGTACTGGCGCAGGGTGCGGATTGCCCACACCACTGCCAGCATCTCACCCTGGAAGCTCGCGTACTGTCTCTCGGTCTTCGACAGCGAGCGACTGATCACCACGCAGATGTGCTCTACGCCATTCTCGTCCTTCTGGCCCAGCACTGCACCAATGCCATGGTTGCTCCAGTCCGTGTAGAGGAAGATGGGCTTACTGTAATCGATGGGCTTCAAACACCTCCCCGAACATAGAGCATCCTTCAATGCCTGCAACGCCTGGTCCTGCTCCTTCCCCCAAGCTTCTTTGACGTCCAACACATCCTTCCTGAGCAGGTCGTTCAGTGGTCGAGCCATCTCTGAGTAATTGGGTCCCATGGGTTCCCCCACCAAGCCCTTGTAGTAGTTCATGAGCCCGAGGATGGAGCGCACCCCAGTCTTGTCCTCGGGCTTGGGCAACTCTTGGATGGCCTTACACTTGATGTCCTGCGCACCAATGGTGTTGTGGCCAATGCGGTAGCCCAAGAAGTCCACGGTGGCTGACCCGAAGGTTGACTTGCCCGAGTGCAGTCGGATCCCTGCATCCCCCAAGGTGCGAAGCACAGCCTCTACATCCTTGATGTGCTGCTCAGCGGTGTCTGAGTATATGCACACGTCGTCAACGTACGCCACCGTACAGTGTTGCAGGTGACGCAACTCGTAGTCCATGATCCTGATGAAGGCAGCGGTCGCTCCAGCTGCTCCAAATGGCATGGAAGTGTAACGATAGAGCTGATTGCCCCACCAGAACGCTGTCTTGTCCCTGTCCTCCTCGGTGGTCATGGGAATCTGGTGGAACGCCTTGGTCGCGTCCAGAGTAGTCTTGAACTTGGCTTTTGCCACGCGCTGATAAAGCTCTTCTGGACGGTGAGGCAGCGTGTTGTCCTTCAGCGACAACCGGTTCGTGTTCCGTAGGTCGACACAGAAGCGCGTTGAGGTCCACTGTCCAGTATCATGGTCCTTCTTCCCTGCGACCACCACGTTGCTGGCGTGTCTACGACAGTGCTGCGAGGCCGGCTCGATGAAGCCGTACTCCAGTAGCTCCTTGCAGTGCAGATCGATAATCTCCTGCTCCCCTGGGCTGTACTTCCTCGGTCGCTGGTAAGCCACCTTGGTCTCGTCCTTGAACGGGATGGCGAAGGTTGCATGTGCTGCTCCTCCATGGTAGCCTTTGATGTCCTGTGGTTTGTTGGCGAAGCAATAGCTGCATCTCCTCACCACGTTGCGCATCTCCTCCCAGTTCTCCTCAGTGAACTCGGGATGCCCCCCGAAGGTGGCATTGAGCTCGGTGTCCAACCACGCGGCCTCGTCTTTGGTGATCCTGGTCGTGCCCCCTGGCTGCAACGTGTCCAGCACCGTGTGCGGAAGCACCTCGTCTCGTTCTGCCACCATGGCTTCCCACCCAGTGTCCCATTGACGCGAGGACCTCTGGTCCTCCCAGGTGGTCCTGGAAGACCTGTGCAGCGGGTCAGAGCACGAACCCGTAGCGGGCACGCCCCGTAACTCCCCAGGGGTCACGGTTGCCATCCAAACGGCGACCACGAGTAACAACAAAAGTCTTAACATTCTGCTGGTTCCCATTGGTTTGACTGGAGGGTGAAGGGTCAGTATGCAAGTCAGCATCTTCCACCCCCCCCTGCATACGGCCCAAACCTCCTCCTGCCGATATGTGGATCACCAGCGCCAGGACCAACGCCACGTAGGCGTAATGGGCCACCCGGTAGCAAGTGGTCACGAGCCGCAAGCGCTGCAGACGGGCAGCAAAACGCGGCGTCTGCATGCGGCGCGGGATGGCCGCCAGCGTGGCAGGACCCGCCGCAGCGACTCGCTGCGCGATCGCCAGCGTGTGGCTCACTCGAGTGCGAAGCGCGGCAAACACAGGAACGCGCGCCAAGCAGAAGCCCGGCAGACCATGCCTCCCAATGTGAACGGCGACCACCAAGCTGCACCCCAGTGAACCGACTGTGCCCACGAAGCGCATGGCAAGCCCAAGCCGAAGCAATGGCACATACCATAGCCCGTGCCGGGCATGGTGTAATCCAGTCACCTCACAGGCAACCGTGCTTAGCAACAACAAGTGCCTCGCCAGCTCCGATAGCACACTAAGATGCAGACGTGGGTGCGCCCACTGCTGTAGCGGCGCGGTACGCACGGCCCACAATGCGCGCGCCATTGTTCTGCGATGCACACCTGCACGACACATCCAGACTGCTGCCATCTCGCCGAGGCACCTGACTACCTCCATTGCCATCCATATAACCATCAACGCAAAGTGGGGCAGCTGCAGCCATTGCAAGCGCGCGAACACCCCCACGAATAGGAAGCACACCTGAGCGTACCCTGCCCACCGCCTGGAGGCAGGCTGTGCACCCGGCTGTATGCCGGGGCTGCTTCTCAGTAACGGGTGCGCCGGGCTGCAGCGGGCCCGGCGCCCCATTGAAAAGGCCCCAGTGCGCTATCCTTTCTCCGCTCCTCCCATATTTCATCGTAACTCTGCTGCGCGTCTGAAGCACGCGGCGCGCTCCTGCCTGCGTTCTCTCTGCGAGCGGCTCCAGGACGCCGGGTCTCCCTCCCGGGGCTCGGTGACCTTCTCCTGCGCTGGCCAGCTCGCGGTGAGCGCTGCTGTGAGAGCCCTGCGGGCAGATTCTGCTGGCGCACCTCACGATGGCCGTCACGCTGGACTTCGGCGCTCGAGACGCGACCACAGGGCCGATCTGGGTTGTTGGGCGCTGTGGCGCCAAGGGTTGGCGATGGCACGACTGAGGTGGCCCCATGGTCCTGTTCAGCTGGAAGCAGAGCTTCAGTCTGTTGCGTGCAGACGGAACCTGTCGGTGACCCCAAGATGTCACCGACCGTCTGGTGCTCGGACCGCTGCGCAAAGTTGACCTGTAAGCCCTCGGCACGCAGCCCACCGAGCGCCTGACTAGAGCAGTGCTCCCGTGTAGGTTGTGTTTGTGCACCATGGCGACTGTCCAGGCCAGGGTCGTCGGAGCCTCGCGTGCTAATTCTCGTAGATGGACGAGTAGTGGGAGGTCGCGCCTCGTACTCTCTGATGATCTCTGTGCGCACCCTTATCTATCTGTTCCTCAACCGCTGCGATGCTGGCTTCATTTGCCGCGATCTCGGCGCGCACCTGCGCCTGGTCGGCAGCCAAACCAACAAACCTCTCGCTGATTTGCCCCACGTCTTCTCATAGTACTACTCATAGTAACTAAGGTCCTTCTCATAGTAGAAGGGCAGCTGGAATTCGCCAGTCACCTTCCCCATGGGGCTCATGCTGGCAGTGCCAGCCATGGTGTGACGCACCATGCTCTCCATGAGTTCCCACTGGACGCGAGTCTGCTCACTGAGCACGCAGAACTGACGTGCCATTTTGTCCCACATAAGTTTGCCAGTTACTACTCCTGTGGGGTACACCTGCTGGGCGTTGAGCGCCTCCTGAACGTTCGCCATGGTGTATCGCCCAGCTTCTCGATGAGCACCACAGTCAGGAAGCGCGACCTGATCGCTGTCCCTCCTGTAACTCGCCCGCGTGGCCCAGGTCTCTGAGGGTACCTTCGTCTCCTTGTCAACCCTCTGGTCCACCAGCGCGAAGTCGGGCCACAGCAGCTCCGACTCCAGGATGCTCTTCAATTCCCCTCAGCGTAGGAACTTGACCTGCACGAATCCTGCGTCTGGTTCGCCTCCATCGCCATCTTCACAGAGTGTGCACAAGCGAGCGTAGCCAGTGCGGTCGACGTACAGGCGCTGCTGAGACCAGCTACTCTCCTTGTCCCGATGGTCCCAAGGGTTCACTGCCATGCCTGCCCACGGTTGCGCACTGGCCAACATGTACTCAGTTTCACTTCCAGCCTCTTGCTCCTGCGTGAGGTCTGGATAGCGAGGGTCGGTCTGGGTTGTAGTCAGACTGGCTGGCGCGATGGGCACCACATTGACTCGCTCTTCAGCGCCGGACCACTCGTTCCTGGTCGCCACGTTGGCTTCCCGCTGACTGCGTGATGTCGCTTGCAGCAGGCCCAACATCTGGCCCGTTATGGACGTGCCGGACGCAGGTGGTTCGAACGTTGAGTTCTCGGCGCGCAGGCTGACCCGTCCAGTGAGCTCCACTTGCATAAGCGAGCTGGGTCGCAGGATGCCCGCTTCCACCATGGACTGGCAGCGTGCCTCAAGCATCTCCCTCTCCTCTTGGTTGAACCTTTTCAGTCTGAGCTCTTCTAGAAATGATGCCAGGAGGTCAACCGACTCGGGGTGATCTCGTGAGAATGCACATGGTCCAGGTGCACACCTTTCCCCTGTGAGGGCCAGACGGTCCTCTCCCCTTGTGTCAGGAAGCACAGCCTCGCGTGGAGGTGGAGCACAGTCATCAAAGACAGAGACAAGAGAGCGCTCTGGCGCGGCACCGTCGTCGTCGAAGATCTCAGTTGCCAAGCACACCCTGGGGTCTTCGTTCCGTTTGCTCCTCGCGTCGGCAGGCGGCGTCAACTCGATCAACGGCAGCGTGACCTTCTCCCTCATGCCCAGTGACACCGCGGCCTCAGAGGTGGCGATACCCCGGTAGAGGTCGATGGTCAGCTTGAGCGCGTTCTTCAGGGGTCCCGTGCCCACCAGGAAGTCCCACGTGGTGTCGTTGGTGTACGTGACGAAGGCGTGGAGCCGATGCAGAGTCATGTACGGGGTGCCCGCGGCGAGGATCACGTCCACGTAGCAGTACTTGGTGAACTCCGCGGGACTGCCGTCGCACCTGGCCACTCTGGCCCCTGTCTCCGCATCAAAGATGGTCAGACCGAGCCGGTTGACCGTCCTTATGGGGATGATGTTGCAGTTGGCCCCGGTGTCTAGGAGCAGGGCCTTGTACAACATGAGCAACCCACCAGAGGCTACGAGAGCCATCCCTTGCGCCAGTGTCTCGTTCAGGAGCTTGCACACGGGCTGGACCTGCGCCATGGCAGTGAGCTGCTCTTCCGTAAGGCCACTGAGCATCCTCTTCTTCAGCAACTCGTAGGCTTTGGCCTCCATGGTCCCGGCGTGTAGCTCGCCCTTCCCACTGAAGTCCGTCACCCCGAAGCTCTCCTGGATCGTGGCTGCTGCAGCGGTGACACGCACAGTAGTGCTCCTCTTCCTGGGTTGGTCCACCATGTCCTCCGGCATCTCGTCCAGGGGAATCTCTTCTTCATCGCTGTCATCACCCGACTCCATGCCTGGGCAGTCATCGTCTTCATCGCTGTCATCACCAGACTCCATTCCTGGGCAGTCGTCGCCTTCGTCATCATCATCGTCACCTTCGCCACTGCTCTGACAGTCTGCTGCTAAGGCTGCTGGTATGGGGAGCTGACCGGTCTCAGCTAGCTCCACCAAAGTCTCCAAACCCCATGGGGGCTGTTATCCTGCCCTCCGCTACGAGTCCAGCAGCCAGCTTCCGGAAAGCCGCGCCCAAGCTCTTGATCACGGAGGCCATGAGCTGCACCTTCCTCTGCATCTCGTCCGCTGCTGGCGCCATGGGCACCTGCGCATCAGCCTCGTACTCCTCGGGTGTCTTCACTGGGAATCCCCTCATGTGTTGAGTACTACCCAGTGCTACCGCTGGTGCTGCTGTGAACTCGGGCTCACCGCCCTTGCTCAGTTTCTCGGGGAGTTCCCCTAGGCCCAAGGTGTTGAGTGCGCTCGAGAGCACTTCCTCGCCCATCTCTTCAGCCAGTGCTGAGAGCAAGCTGGTTGAAGAGCCAGATGACGCTCCTGTTCCTGCGATGTCACGGTGGTTCACCTCGTGCGCGTCAGAGATGTATGTTTCCCTTTCCGCGACGTTCGCTGTGGCCGGCTCCTCGTCGGACCCTTCGTCCTCGGAGAGCACCTGCGACTTCACGCTGCCAGCACGACTGGCAGTCTTTCGGGCAGCCACCATGTCTTGGTACTCAGCCTTCAGTGCTTCCGGATTGCCGGCTGTGCTCTTTGGTTTGTCCGCTGATGGCTGCTTAGCACGGTACTTGTCCTTCTCGTCGTTGGGCAGTTGCTGCCAATCTGTCACCAGGATGCCCCAGTCTGAGTTCTTGAAACGGTTCTTCAAGTTGTACATCCGCAGAGCAGCGTTCTCCGCATCCCACCACTTGCTGGACCCAAGCCTGCTCTCGTGGTAACCAGCTGGCATTTTGACATGCTTGTAGCCACTTCTGCACTGCTCGGGATCAGATTCGTGCCAGCCTCCTCCGAAGCAACGTAGACACTTGGGCTTGTCACTGGTGCGGCCGCCCTCTGCCGGTGGCGGCGTCTTGTTGTACGCAGGCTTCTTGGTTCTCTCGGCGACGTTCACCTCCTTCTTCATCTTTTTGGAAGGCGACTGTTGTTGTTCTCCGGGTCGCCTGACTGCCCTTCCCCGGCTGACTCTATCTTCTTGATCGAGTTCTTGATTGCCTTGAGGTCAAGGCCGTGCTGTCGAGCCTCCCAGGTGGAGTACTGGCAGCCACACCGCCTGGTAATCTCCTGCAGGAAGGTGAGGATCCAGGACTCCGCATCGTTCTTGAGCTTGTCCTGCACCTCGATGATGGCCTCCAGGTCCTTCCAGGTCACCCGATTGGGCGGCGGGAACTGAGCCCTCAGCTGCTCCTTATTCACCCGCGTCTGGAAGATCTTGATGCGGAGGTTCTCCACGCAGTCCTCGATGAAGGTGCGCAGCTCCTCGTCGCTCAGCACCTTCCCGGTGTTGAGCTGCATCTCCCTGCGTTGACACATTTTCATGTATGTTAGACCGTCTTGCCCCAATTCTTGTGGCTTCTGGGTCAACAGATCAACTTTCTCTTGCGTTCCCTTCATAATGAACTTCTTGTCAAGGGCAGCAATGAAGCCCCTGAGTGCGTAGAAGTACTGCATGTCACGGGTGCCGTTTTGTCCCGTCAACCCTTTCAGCGAAGTCCCACCGGTCTGATACGTACTCGGTGGAAACCTCTCCTTGGGCGTCTTGGTCTGTCGTTGGTCTCGCTATCACCCACGTAGTACCAACATTCATTTCATTGAAGGGGGGCCTAGCACATGGGATAGAACCCTCAAGTGGGCCATGTTCACTGGTGTCCTTGAGGACCCTGTCCATGTTCGAGGCCACTACACCCCCGCTCTCATACATCTCACGCCACCAACTGAGGCTTTGTGAGTTATCACCCGCCAGACATGCGGGAACGATATCCCACAAGGTTTCCCAGTCAGGAGGTGTCTCTCTCAGGGCTTTGATCTGTGCCTCGGTGAGATTGGCGCTCGCCACGGACCTGAGCTTCCTCCTGATGTTGGCGTTATGTTGGCGTACAAAGTTCTCGCACATGAGGGAGAATTCCCTAAAAAAATTGGGCCGGTCTTCCTCCTTGGTACCCGTGTATATGGATTAAAATGAAATGCCTACACCCAATCTGGATTATAATGAAATGTCTACACCCAATCTAAACTTATCCCTATATATATATATATCACACACACACACACACACGTCCATTTTGAAGGTTTCGTTGGTGTGGTGTTTTATTTTAGATGGCAGAAGAACCAGCAGTTATACCAGCTATAGATCAAGATCCGACTAACTGGTACTTTGACATTCTGGGTTCTTATGATCATTTCAGCAGATTCAAAATACCTTCATGGTTGAAAGGTTATGCTGACACTCAGACCCGGTATGATCAGATAGAATATTTCGATGCCATCAGCAGAATGCAGCCAGACATGGGTCGGTACAGAGATCCAGAGACTGAGCCTCAGGAACCAGAGGAGGAGTACACGGAGGATCATCCTCCGCCTGCATTTACAGATCCAGATGATGGTCAGGCCACCGCAGCATCAGTTCCAGCAGCAATTGTCCCCAAGGTGAAAATGAATCCACCGAAGGAGTACAAAGTCGGACAGGATGCGGAGGTTTGGATGGAGACAGTAGATAGATATTTTCAGTTTACATATCCAGGTGCACCAGATAAGGACCTCATCACAGTCTTCCTCACATTTATACAGAATAATGACAGACACTACTTTAATGTCGTGGCTAAAACACCAGATGCCACGTATGAAAATGTCAGGAATACATTTCTCAGGCAGTTCGGAAATCTCCACAAGCGGTCAATTGCCAAAAAACATCTAATGGCACTGCAGCAGGGTAACCAGGCTTTTGCAGATTACTTACGCCCATTCACATCACTGGCTTCTCTAGCATCAGTTGATTTGGATGGTGTCTTGATCAAGGACATATTCGTCAGTAACATGGAGTCAGACCTCCGGAAACAGGTTCATCTCAGATTTCTGACAGAGGATGAAAGGAATCACTTGTCGTGGGCAAAAACCACACAAGTTCTGCTCGACTTGAACTATGTAGTTCATTCGAAGCAGGCAGAGACCCTTCACTACAGGGGTCAAAAGGAGCAGTCAGGAGGTCCATCCAAGAAGGATAAGGACAAGGTTCGTGGCAACAAGCCATATGACCGTTCCAATCATAATCGAGGCAACCAGAATCAGAATGCCAACCAGAATTCTCAGAAGAACAAAGGGAAAGGCAAAGGAAAAGGCAAGGGGAAAGGAAAAGGAAAAGGATCAGCAGCATCTCCTTCCCAGTCTTGTCAGCGTTGTGGTCGTACTAATCACATAAAAAAGGATTGCTTCGCCACCAGCACAGTAGATGGAAAAGCCATACAAGGCAATCCTCCAGCTCCCAATCCTGGACGTCAGTACAATCAGAACAGGGGACAACAGCAACAGAATAATCAGGGTGGTAAAAGTGAGTCTAACAAACTCCTAAAAACAGTCAACACCCTGGTTAAGGAGCTCCAGAATCAGCAGAGCATCAATGCAGCAGTCGCAGCTCCAGCATCAGCTCCAGCTCCTCAGGGAAACTCTCCGGGTACCGGACAGGTACCAGTGATGAGGATTCCCAGATAGATCAGCCTGAAAATGCCACTGAAGCAAGTGGCCGGGTTGAGAGTATCTCAGAAGAAGTCCTATCCAGTCTGACACTTCAGTTCCAGCAGATGGATACTCCCTCAGAACACATCGCACAGATGCAGTCACAGACAGCACAGCTGAACTCACAGAAGAAGCCGTTGTTGTACAAAGGGAAAGTATATGGACAGAGTACTCGCATTTTGGTAGATCCAGGGGCTACATCGTCATTCATCGACAGACAGTTCGCTTCTCAGCTTGGTATATCACCAACAGACTCATCATCATTCTCAGTCGGGTTGGCTGGAGGAAGCCAATTACCCTGTACATCCTATCTTCCCAATGCTACATTCACGCTGGGTAAGTATAAGGATACAGAAGATCTCTATATTATTGACATGAAACCCTTCACAGTCATCCTGGGACAGGATTGGTTGGAAAGAAGGAACCCACACATTGACTTTCAGTCTAAGAACATAACGATCACCAGGAAACACTCATCAGGTTCCAGTGTTCGTACAGTTCTATCCGGAGTTGAACAGACTCCAGATTCAGATGACCTTCCTGAAATGGAATTGGTCAGTGCCACCACTATGAGGAAACACCTACGACGTATACGATCCAGTGGGTCGGCTGAAGAAGCCGTAGCTTATCTCTTTTTTCTATCAGAGGTCGATGGTGAGTTGGTCATGGCAGCTGCAGACACAGACACTACCATGGAAGACCCAGAGGTCACAGCAGCACGTGATCTAATCAGAGAAGACTTTTCAGATATTTTCCAGGAGGATCTTCCAGCTGGCCATAGGCCAGAACGGTTTGAAGGTGGATATCATCGCATCAACATTGAACCTGGCCATAAGCCACCATCACAGCCAGTTCGTACTATTCCAGTGCCTATGATGGAGGAGCTCAAACGACAGATCATCAAATATATCGAGCTGGGTATCCTTCGTCCATCATCATCACCATATGGGTGCCCAATCATTTTCGCTCCTAAGCCAGGGGGCAGGGTAGCGGGTCATTTTTGTCGCACCGATGGTCATTTTTGTCGCTGTCGCAAGAATATTCCTTTGTCGCAGGCTGCGACGAAAATGAACAAACGGTCATTTTTGTCGCAGCTTGCGACGAAAATGATAAAATGGTCATTTTTGTCGTAAAAATTTAGGAAAATTTTAAGAAAATTTTTCTTACCCGTGGTGAACAACACAGGTCGATATCGGGTCTATTGTTTCACACAGGAATTTGACACAGTTTAAACATTGCCTATTATTACAATATCTAGGCACATTCAATGCATGGACACTGAAGGATGCAAGCAGGATTGTGCTATACTCTAACATATAATGTTATTACAATATTAAAGCATGTAAATGGAACGAGACAGCAAACATAAACTACGTATCGATCAATCAATTAAAACAGTTCATCTATCCTAAAGTAAGCAATAGCAGTCTTGGAAATCGGCAGAGTTGCCTACAGCTCCATCCAGTGCTACAGACGGCCAAAATCGCAGAGTTCCTGCAGGCACAGATCTGTAAATAAGTACAATTTAGGATAGTCAAAACAATAGCATGCACATCGTAACAGCAACGCATGAAAATAAAAAAAGACAGCAATGTTGACGCCGAAAACGCATGCTAACCTGCAAAAAAACAGCGCGCCAGTCAGCAGAGGTGTTGGGAATCGAACCCAACCCGATAGGCAAGATGCCCAACGGGCTCCAAGCACTCCCAGCGTAAAAACAAACTCCGGAAAGGGAGGCAATGCGTCAGTCACCGACAGCGCACGAGATTCTGCAAATAACTGCACGCTAAAGAGCAGAGATGGGAGTCGGCGTGCAAGATTCCCGGCGGACGGAATTCAAGCACTGCCAACGAAGTCGAACCGAAATGCTAAAAGGGAGCTAGCAGCCAAGTTTTCTGTTGCCTTCGTTCAACGCATTAGATCCTGCAAAAAGAACAGCGCGCTATACAAGGCATGCGTGTTGGGGATAAGAAAAATGTCTAGGGGCTCCAAGGGCGCAATCCCAGCGCAGAAACAAAGTACAAAAAAGGGCGGAGTAAACAACACTGTAGGGAACAGTGCGCTAGTCAGAAACTAAAATAGTCAAACAAAAAAAACAAACGAAGAACATCAATACGCTGCGGAGGTCGGTTGGTCGTTGTCGGCGCCTGGTAATTACAATATAGGTTGTCGGTCGCTTAAGGTTAAAGGATACTGTAGTTGTTCAAGATGTGGTGACGGTGACCTTGGGAAGATGGGACCGTGACGCGGACTGTGGGGGTGCCCAACTAAAGTTGAGCCGTCCAATGTTTTCAGATCGGGAACATCGGAAGGTCCGAAGAGATTCCTGGGGAGCAACAAAGGAATGTATCGTATTTTGATCTCTGGAATCGTATATGGACTGTCGGATTCGGAAAATTGCCACTGTTAAAAATGAACGGACCAGTTTAAGTTGGGCAGCTCTAGCGGACTGTGACGCGGACACGCGGTCGGAAAACAGTCGACTGGACTCTGGAGGGCTGCTGTATATGCGTACTGGATCTTCTACATCCTAGATCCTTGCGACAGTCTTGCGACACTTCTTGTGACAGCCCCAAGATTCGATTTCCGATGCGGATTTCTGATCGATCGAGCGGATTTCTGTATTTTTACTGATCGGGCGGTCTGTCGACGGTTAGATCGTTCGGTCGACAAACAGTCGACTGGAGGGCTGCTGTATCTTCGACATCCTAGCGACACAAACTAGATTCGGTTTCCGATGCGGATTTCATTTTTTTCTGATCGAGCGGTCGTTCGACGGTTTGATCCGTCGGTAAGTAAACAGTCGACGGAGGGCTGCTGTATCTTCTACATGCTTGCGACAAAATTTAGATTCGGTTTCCGAGTCAGATTTCATTTTGACTGATCTAGCGGTCGGTCGAAGGTCCGATCCGTCGGTTGACAGACAGTTGCGACAACCTGAAGTTTAAAATTTCGGATGACGAAAATTTTTGGGGCACCTTGACACTGTTCGAACGACGATGTCGAATTCATGTCTCCATTTATTTTCTGAAAACCTTCTTTACCCCTTTAAGGGAACGAACAGAATTCACTGTTTTTTTGAGAAGATTCTGTGCGGTGGTCTCGCGACAAAAGAATATTCTGCGACAGCGACAAAAATGACCAGTGGTGCGACAAAAAGGACCAGGTACCAGGGGGCAGAGGATGTGCTGTGATTATCGAGCCCTTAATAACATCACCATAAAGGACACGTATCCATTGCCACCTCATGATACCCTTCTTGAACAGCTTAAGGGGGCACGCTGGTTCAGCAGATTCGATTTCAACCAGTTTTTCCATCAGATACCCATCCATCCAGACGACATCCATAAGACAGCAATACGTACTAGATATGGTTCATACGAGTGGACAGTGATGCCCTTTGGCTTAACCCATAAACCGTCATAACTATTTTTGGTTTTGGTTGAAGTCAGTGTTTTCCATATAGCCGCCGCATACGAAGGCCGATTTGCGTTTTGAGCATACCACTTGAAACATATTTCAAAGGCGCATCGTATTGCATTGTTCAAAATTGAGCATCGAGTGAAAATGCGATGTCACCAATGAATGTATATCTCACGCATTGCGGCGCTGAATGCGTATCCACTGCCCCGTGTAAACCCTAATCATGACCCTAGCATGTTTTGCATAACGCCTAGCTATGTGTTGAAGATGTAACGCGACCTAAATAGGGTTGAACATGCGTATTTATACGCGCAAACCATAACCGTGTGTTGCGTCAAACGATTTTCACACTTTTCATCGTTTGATCTTGGAAGCATGCGACAGTTTTGAGAGACATTGGGCACGCAGTTTGATGCGCAAAAGAGAGACTTTTTCAAAACTGTTTTCAAAAGCATTTTTGGATTTTAGACGGCTTCATAAATCAATTTTAGGTACCCTTGGGTCATATATGACCCAGGAAACGGTTTAAGGGTTAACTAACGCTCCTGCGACCGCTCTACGTGTTGGAAATCGAGCATTCTTTGACTTCATCGATCAGTTCTTGGTCATTTTCATGGATGACACCATAGTGTGCAGTCCAGATTTTGACAGCCACGTGAAGCATGTTCGACAGTTTTTACAGCGCTGCAGAGATCATCAGTTCTTCATCAGGCCTTCTAAGGTTGAGTTGTTCGTCAGATCCATCGATTTTATCGGACACCACATCTCAGAGGCAGGCCTTTCAATCATCGAAGACAGAATCCGTGCAGTCATGGCTATTCAGCCTCCAGTGTCCTATGGTCCAACCGTTGGTAAGCAGCCTCTACGCCGTATGGCTAAAGATGGCAAGTCATCTCTTCGGTCATTCTTGGGCATGGTCGGCCAGTTTAGGAGATGTATAACAAAGTTCTCCAAGATTGCCGAGCCGCTCAATCGTCTCCTTAAGGATAATGCAGAGTTTGCCTGGGAATCTGAGCAGCAGCAGGCATTTGATAATCTCAAAAGTGCCATCTGCCATGCTCCAGTACTACAGCTTCCAGATCAGAAACTGCCATCTATTATGGAGGTCGATGGATCAGGCACACACGTTGGCCAAGTAGTACTGTATTGCAGGATCAAGGAAAAGGTATGAAGCCATGTGGCTATCACAGCGTCACTCTTTCTGATACACAGAGACGCTGGCCTATTCCTGAGATCGAGCTATTTGCCATTGTGGAGGGCTTCCGGTTATTTCGCCACATCTTGCTGGGAGCTCCAGAGACTATTGTTCGCTCAGATCATCAGCCACTGGTTTATTTCCAGTCCAAATCCACACTAAGCCCCAAACAGGCGAGGTGGTTGGATGAGCTCTCCGAGTACAACTTTCGGATAGAGCACATTGCAGGCGAGAAGAATAAGGTTGCAGATGCACTTACACGTATTTCTACTCTCTTTGAACTCACTGATAGTAGTCTGCAACATCACATTGCCGGCGAGGCACATTCAATAGACATTACATCTACAAATCCTACATTTATTGCTCTTATATCTGCATCATCAGGTCATCAGCTCCACGACATTATTATATCTCAGTATGATCGTGACACATTTGCACAGTCTATATTATCTAAGCTGGCATCATCGACATCATCACAATCAACGGTCAGCAATTTCGAGCTCATTCAGGGATTGATCTATCGCAAGACCATTTTTGGCAGACAGCTTTACATTCCACCTACATACTGCCAAAGTTCTTACAGATGACGGTGAGATCACACAGCTTCGCCACATTCTACTTCACGAGTGTCACTCAGCCACTATTTCTGGTCATGTAGTCGCATGCTTCATTTATTGCGTAGCCGATATTACTGGCCAGGAATGCCGAACAAGGCAGCAATTCAGTACATTCGGGAGTGCCCCGTGTGTCAACGCCAGAAAACGAGGAGACACAAACCTTATGGTCAGTCACATATACGATATTGTGTGCCTAAGACAAAATGGCTTGATGTATCTCTTGACTGGATTACTGACTTGCCTATCACCACTAACGGGCACGACAGTATATTTGTGGTAATGTGCCAATTCTCTCATCGTTGTCATCTCATTCCCTTCAACATGACCTGGACTGCTCAGCATACTGCTTCAATATATATGCAGCATATCTTCAAGCTCCATGGTCTTCCGAGGAACATCATCTCAGATCGAGACCCCAGATTTACTTCTTCATTCTGGCAAACACTGTGGAAATCTACTGGTACGAGATTGTCTATGACGTCTTCACACCATCCACAGTCGAATGCAAGCAATGAGAGAAGCCATGCCTTCATTGAGGACATCCTCAGGTATTTTTCATTTTGTTTGATGCATGATTCACCATCCTCTGGTTTATAACTGATTAGATAGTATTTTTCTCCTCAGGTGTTGTTGCAATGATACTTCAGCCAATTCTTGGGAGGACAAGTTGCCTCTGGTGGAGTTTGCAATTAACAACACGGTTTCTGCTACGACTGGTTACACACCATTTTATCTCGACTCGATGGCGCAGCCACTTTCGCCTCATGATCTGGCAATCACTATTCCACCAGAAGCTCCTGTTCCAATACAGAATGCTATTCGAGATCATTTTGACGCCAGTACTCGGCTGTACATGCCAACGCGGCAGATAACATTTCCCGAGCAGCAGAGATCAACCGAGCCAGATTCGATAAGACTCACATGCCCCGACAATTTGCACTAGGGCAGAAAGTTCTTCTACGGACTGAGTTTATTCAATGGACTGGTTTGACAGAGGCAGGCAGACACCATTTTACACATCTGACGAGGTTCTGAGGGTTGAATATGAGTTTTTGGCCACTTCGCGAAGCAATTTTGCAAAATGTGACTCGTATTGGTGGGGTACTTTGGGAGACTTTTGCAAGCGAAAGCCGGGTTCGTAATCACAATTTTATTTTAAGGGAGGATTTCACTAAAGTGGTAAATATCAAGAATAATTTCATTTAAAAATTGATCCAATACCCTCATTTTAACGGTGTTCCATCACACTCGGCTGGCCCATTTCATGGAAGCAACTACTAATCCCGCAGCAAAAACTAGAAAACTAGCTCTTCATCCTTTGGGACCTTCCCGCTTACACGTTCCCACCTTAACCATGAACCTAACCTGTGAGCTATCTGTGCGTACTAACTCGTTGACATGCCGGTTTCTTCAACATTTTCGGAAGGTCAATGCGCCCGAGAGGATCTTCTCTTCATTCGTCAGGGTCATATCCGGGTGCAGAGGAAGGTCGGTGGGCTTGGCCGCGATCTTCATGAATTTTGCTGACACGGGTGCAGCATGCGAACTTCAAACATAAATGGAACTTTGTCTCAACCCAGACTTCATTCACAAGGCGTTTGCCCATTACCGCAACGCGTGGCGCACGTGCTCCCAAAACAGGCTGCTCCACTTTCTTCTCGGTCTCCCGCGCCAAAGCATTTTGTGTGGCACATCCTTGCTGACAAAACTTTGCCGCACTGGTAGCCTGGAGGACCTTCTTCAATACTTTACGTGAAGGTATCTACCGATTAGACCGACTGATGATTAATTCAGTCGGTGACATGAGCGACATAAACCAAATCAGTTCATGTCACCGACTAAATATGATGTCACCAACCGAATCCCAATTAATTCAGAAAACCGTATAAACCGTATCACCTCGCCCCTATTGTATAATTCATCGCGGGGGCCGATTTATACAATATTCGCCTCGGATATAAAATGATTTATTTATTTATGCATATATAATTTTATATAAATC